>CAXKVI010000002.1:114950606-115069335 GCA_964058755.1 Campiglossa producta
CTGATTTAACAAGGTCTTTTTGTAAGGCCGAATTGAGTGGTAGCCTTGAGCACGGCCATTTAAATAACACTCACGGCGTACTTGATAACGTAAAACAAAAACTGAAAGATTACCTGACTAAGAAGCTTAAACCATTGGCCACTTTGCTCCACATTTGGAGTACCAAAACCCAAAAAAAAAAAAAAAAAAAAAAAATACCTGATTTGATTCTTCGCCTATATAATATGGGCCACTGTAATGTTGATGGGTTTTCGTATTTTCTTTTGATATCTCGATAGAAACCTCGAAATGTGTTGGTTATTCTATGGGTCAATGCTGGGCCCGTCTAGCTTTTCAAATTTTACCTGACCCAGCGAACTATGTGGATGTCTGCATACTGCTTAAACTTCCATAATCCATACCCAGAACGTTCTGACGAGAGTTACGGATATAAGAAGTTATCTGCGAGAATGAGTCTTGTACCCACTAGTGCTAGCACCTTTTGCTTGTCTACTCTTAAAAAGATGATTGGAGGTGACATCGGAAGACAATTCTTAAATTCACAGGAGCAAAGTCTTTAAAAAATATTCTCATACTGTCCAATACCCAATTCTTATCACAATATATGTATGTACAGTAGACTGATTTCCTTTTAAAAAAATTTTTTTTTTTCATCGCTAGATTGGATTTTACATTAATATATTAATATAAGGAATAGCTAGGGAAAGGGGCCTAAAAGGCCCGTTGTGATACCACCAACACTAGGAAAGTCAGTCCCGGACCGGGCCATATGAAAAAACCCTGAATGGTTGGGACTTTCCACATAGCAGAATCCCGGACTGACACTCCTAAACCGACACTGTTACTCCTCCTCGAACCACTTGGATGACTTTATGAAGGTCATCAAGTCTTTTATGTCCAGCTCCGCGATCTGACGTAGGCTATCCAGGAAGGGAACTCCCAAAAGGCGCGTTCTCGCGCCGCTTAAAACCGGGCAGTTGCAGATGAGGTGCTCCACAGTTTCTTCTTCCTCATAATCTTTGCAGCTCCTCCAGCATCGTCGGTAGGGCACACCTAGGCTTTCTGCGTGCCTACCAATAAGGCAGTGCCTAGTTAAAAGACCTTATAATATGGAGATTTCTCTCCTTCTTAGGGCGTGAATGTCTCTAGATCTTTTATGATCCCATTTTGGCCAGGTTTGTTTGGATATTTGGCACCCTGGGGATTGTTGCCATCTTTCGTTGGCTTGACGGAGTGTGTACTCCTTCAGCATTAGCTTGCATGTGGCAAACGGCATACCTAAGCGCTCTTTATCCCGAAGAACCTGCTTGGACGTACCCTGTGTATGAAAGGAAATGTATTTTCGACCGTATTTCAAATATGTAAATTTTAAGCAGGTTTGCCCCCCAGGTTGCCACCTAGCCGCATTTTATTTATTTTTATTGATATCTCGGGAATAGCTTGACCGATGTGGAAAAAGTTGAGCACTATAGATAGTATGATTCATTCTAAGATTATAAGCGTGGCTGTTTTCATTTGAGGCTGTTCACAGGGTTGCCACCTATCTAAATATTGAGCAGAATATGCCAATATGGGTAACAAATGAAAGGTATTATCGACCGTATTCCAAATATTTATTGATATCTCGGGAACCGCTCAACCGATTTGGATAAGGTTTGACATTATAGATAGTATGATTCATTCTAAGATTATACACGTGATTGTGTTCATTTGAGGCTGTTCACAGAGTTCTCATTTTTTTTAAATATTGAGCCACTATGGGTATCAACTGAAAGGTATTTTCGACCGTATTCCAAATATGTAAATCTCAAACCTAGGGTTGCCACCTAACCGCATTTTATTTATTTTTCTCTATATCTCGGGAACCGCTCGACCGATTTGTATAAGGTTTGGCAATATAGATAGTATGATTCATTCTAAGATTATACTCGTGGGTGGTTTCATTTGAGTCTGTTCATCTCAATTTTTTTGAAATATTGAGCAATAAATGCCAATATGGGTATCAAATGAAAGGTATTATCGACCGTATTCCAAATATTTATTAATATCTCGGGAACAGCTTGACCGATGTGGATAAAGTTTGGCATTATAGATAGTATGATTCATTCTAAGATTATATGCTTGTTTTTTTATACCCAGTGTACTAGTACAAGGGTATATTAATTTTGTTCACATAACGGTAGTACGTAACGGCACAAAATAATCGAGATAGATATAGAGTTCCATATATGAAAGTTCTTATGTTGAAAAGAGGAGTCCATTAAGACATGTCCGTCCGTCTGTGTACACGATAACTTGAGTAAAAATTTAGATATTTCCATGAAATTTTGTATACAGATTACCTTTTGGCCAAGGTAGGTTGCTATTGAAAATGGGCAAAATCGGATGATAACCACGCCCCCTTTTTCGATATCGAAAATTTCGAAAATCACACAAATTGACATATCTTGGTAGCCGAAATGGCTAAATTGATATAATTTTATAGGTGAATCCCCCTGGTAATGCTCACTTTTAAGGGAGGCATTTTTGAAAATTTGACTGGTCGTAACTTTTAAACTGATTACGATAGAATGATGGAATTTGGCAAAAAGCATACTAGTATCGTTGGGAGTATACCTGATGAAAATGGATAAAATCGCCCTCCAACCATGCCCACTTTCGATATCGAAAATTTCTAAAATCACTTAAATTGACATAATTCGCTAACGGAAATGGGTAAAATTATCTATTATATTAATAGGCTAACAAATTTTACATATAAATATTTGCCAAGCTTAAACCCATACTAAATATGAATAAATATATATGAAATGCATATGGATTTGTTGGCATACCTCTAAGGCAGTGCACAATTATCTAATATATAACCAATCCTGCTTCATTTATCTGTAATAAGCGAATGAAAATTTCTCATGCCACTTGAATTGGTTATCTGACAATCAATTTGTACATAAAGCAATAGCCCAGTGGGAAGCGTCGGGGGTACTGGTCGAGCGCTTAATGGTTCAAGTACAGCTATCGGCCAAATTTTTTTTTTATTTTTTGTCATTGAAAATTGTTTTTATTTTTTCAAAATTTTTGATGATATAAGATCGAAGTTGCGAAATTTTTTCAAACACAGTAGTCTATTTATCGGACTTCGGTAGATTACTTCTATAATTTTAGTGATTTGTACCGTTTGAGACAAAGTTGCTGATAGACTCCCTATTTAAAATATAAAAATCGGCAACATATTTAATACGTACTTAAATTTTGAACTAAATCAAGTGGTTAGCGGTCGTCTTAAATTTTACTGAAGACAACAACTGATTTCTATTCATATGTACATATGTATTAACTTTGAAAAGGGCAGATTTGCAACCCAAGCATCAAACAAGTCTAGACCAAATTGAATAGAAAAATCAATATATAATAAAAAGATTTAAAAACACGCCATGTATAATAGCGTGCAGTGGTTAGCGCATCGGATAACGAGCGAACTGTTGTTGGTTCGAGAACAGCTCCGGGCTACGATTTTTTTTCATTGAAAATAGTTTTTTTCTTTTTTAAAACATCGTTAGCTATAGTATTTCTAATCTTGTGTTTTTATAAGCTCATTAAATTTTCATAAGGTATATTTTTATATTTGTGATACTTTTTTCGGAAAAAAACTTACTGCGAATATTTTCAGGACGAGCTGCCTATTCAGCATTTATGAGTGCACCCTACCACTAATAATTTAATATCTTGATGAAGATAACACTCAGAGGACATAACGAGACAACCCCTGGCTGTTCTGATATCGATATTTTAGTAAAAATTTCGCCGAGTTGGTATCACAGAGGTTGGTAGGTAGGTTGCAGTGGCTGCTAGTAAACAAACTAACACACATAGGCCCCGGAGGTCCCGTTGTAATACTACATGGATCCAAAGGTAGAAAGAGTCCTCGTTACCGCCAACGCCACGTTCGGCGAAGCGATAACGAAGACTGCCTATACCCTGAAAAACCCCCTACTCGAACCATTTTGTGGATTCCGGAAAACGCAGAATGTCCTTTGGCTTAATTAATGATAATTCGCCGAGATGATAGAAAATACCCGACCCCAGATATTTCAGCCGAGTGCCTCAGAGCGCGAGTTATGTATAATGCCAATAACCCCCCAATAACAAATAAATCGTCAACTTATGTAAGTGCAGACTCAGCACCAGACGATATAGATAAATTCATACTAAGTATAACAAATAAATAAAAGTAACTTCCGGTCCAATAATTAACGTAGAGTCAACAACATTTAATATTTCCAATTTTGTTAACTATAATGCAATAGCAAACAACATCCGGCCCAATTAAAATTATAGTCTAGCTAAGCATTGTAAATTTAAGTAAACATTTCACACTAATTAGCAATAAGCATTTTTACCATTGTACATTTAAACTTTCTACGGTTCTAAGGTTAATATTCAATAAAGAAAAGAATTCAGTTTGGTTTTGAGTCTAGACAAAGTAAGTCTTTTCGATCATTCAGCTTAAAGTCTTTTTTAAAAATTCGCCCCTCGCTTTCCACGACAAGTTTGGCGCAGTCTCTAGTCCTTTCTCTAATAAGAAAAGGATCGCGATACGAACAAATTTCAAAAAAAAAAAAAAAAGAGTGTCAGCAAGTGCAACAGTGACTACCAACAGCTATCCACAAAAACTGAAACAAACTCTACAAAAAGTGGTAGTGCAGTGGCATAATATTGAATTATAGCCGCCACCCATAATCGTATAAATTTGAAATTAAATAAATTGGCAGTGCAGTGGTTTAATACAATATTTAAGCCGCCACCCATAATCGTATAAATTTGAAATTAAATAAATTGGCAGTGCAGTGGTTTAATACAAAATTTAAGCCGCCACCCATAATCGTATAATTTTGAAATTAAATAAATTGGCAGTGCAGTAGTTTAATACAAAATTTAAACCGCCACCCACAAAGTAAGGGGAAAAATTACATCGAGAAGACAGCAAGAATTTGATTCGAGGAGAATGGCTCAAGACCAACCTCAAATTCCGCCTTTAGAATTGGTGGAAGAGCTCGCCAGGAGGGAGCAACAGTTAGAACAACTCAGAAACGCCTATATTGAGTTACAGCGCAGACAAACTCCTGATTACAACAGGACAGATCGCCTATTCAAATACATAGCCCAATTACCAATCTTCACAGGATACGGAGATGTATCAGTTAACTCATTTTTCAGCAGTAGTGAGTACCTACTGTCTACAATAACAGACGACGACTTAAAGAAAGAAGCAACAAGAATGATATTCTACAAGGTGGTACAAGGTGAAGCGAAAAATGCTATTATAAACATCCCACAACCAGATGACTGGAGGTGCATAAAGGAAACTCTAAAAATGCGGTTCAAACCAGCCACGGAGCCACACGAGATCTATAGAAAAATTACGTCAGTGAGGGTAAACTCGGTAAGTGAATTAGCGATAGAGATCCAAAAAATTAAGTACAAGTCAGATGAGTTAATTGTTTACTATAGGGGAGGTCAGGGCATTGATCTTACAAACATAGATAGTTTACTAGTGAACACAACAAAAGAAATGACACAAGGGACCCTATTAGGCAAAATCTATGATTGTAGAAATCTAAGCCAAATCATATCAATCATGAACCAAAGAAGATTCGAGGATACTTGCATAAGGCCAGAATACCGAAAAATAAATAGAAGGGAAGAATGGCCAAAGAGAAATCAGAGTACTGACTTTAGGAATTACAATCAAACCCCACAGTTCAATAGTAAAAATATGGAACAAAATTCAGGTAATGTTAAGCAAAATCAAGCATACTTTAATAGGCAGGGTAACTCAGGGCAAGTGAAGCAAAATCAACAAAATGTATATCAGAATAGAGAAAATATGTCATTACAAAGGAGGCAGAGTCCTCAATATAATTACCAAAATAAAGGGTATCAAAATAATTCAGGTCAATATCATAGGGGCCCACAAGAGGTAGGACACCCTAGGCCAAATTCCGGCCAAAATCGCTGGAATCAACCTAGGCAAGACCGTGCGGAGCCTATGAAGGTTGATAATTTAGAAAAAATGGAACGAAAAAAAGAATTAAATAATTGTGAATGTTATAAAAAAGAAAGAAAAGAAGAAATTAATAATTGCGAATATTTTGAAAAAGAAAGAAATCAGGAAGAATTGAATAATTATGAATATTATGAAAACGAGGTTAATCAAATTCAGCAGAATTTTTTCGAGGGACCAGCTCGGACTGTCTTCCCACCATAAAACTCAGGTTTCGAAAAAATGAATATAAAGCTCTAATTGACACAGGAGCAAGTATAAGCCTAATAGATAGCGGTATAAAGGATTTTGAAAAAGTTTTATTAAAGAACCCAATTGCGTTTAGCACAATAACGAAAAATGATATAATTAGATATGAAGTACTGACAGAAGCACCTAGGGAATTTAACCTACCAAATTATGCAAAAATTAAATGGAAAGTAACTCCATTAAAAGGAAGAAAATATAACTTTATTATAGGAATTGATTTATTGAATTGTTTTAATACAACAATTAATTTAGTAGATGGATGTATAATACTTAATGAAAAGATTACTTTTTTTGAAAGCAATCCATATGCTAATCTTGAAATTCAGACCTTAGAAGCAAAAGATTTTGACTGGAGCAGAATAAATCTTGAGCATTTAAACAAAGAAGAAAAAGAAGAGATAGGAAAAATTATAAAAAGATTCAAAAACTTATTTTTTAAGGAAGGTGATCAGTTAACAAGCACAACGAAGGTTGTACACGAAATCAGGACTACGACAGACGAACAAATTAACAGCAAATTATACAGATATCCCCCTCAACATGAAGCAGAGGTTAGAAAACAGATAAGGGAAATGGAAGAACAAGGGATTATTAGAAAAAGTCGTTCACGATACTCTAGCCCATTAATTGTTGTACCAAAAAAGATGGATAATTCAGGAGAACGAAAATACAGGATTGTCATAGATTACAGAAAGTTGAATGAAGTAACCATAGACGACAAATACCCACATCCAAACATTGAGTCAATCCTAGACAAGTTAGGAAAAGCCCAATATTTTACAACACTAGACTTAGCAAAGGGTTATCATCAAATCCTAATACGAGAAAAAGATAGGGAAAAGACGGCATTCGCCACACCACATGGCCTATATGAATTTATTAGAATGCCATTCGGACTGAAAAACGCACCTGCAACATTCCAGAGACTGATGAACGAAACTTTACGTGACTTTATTAATAAAACATGCGTAGTATATCTTGATGACATCTTAATTTTTAGTACATCCCTACAAGAACATGTTCAAACAATAACGGAAATTTTCAAAGTCCTAGAAAAGGCTAATTTAAAAGTGCAAATAGACAAATGTAATTTTATGAAAAAGGAGACGGAATTCTTGGGACATATTTTAACAGAAGAAGGACTAAAACCGAATCCGGAAAAAATTAAGGTAATAGAAACGTTAAAATTGCCGAAAACAGAAAAACAAATAAAAAGTTTCTTAGGTATTACGGGTTATTATCGAAAATTTATTAAAGATTATGCAAAGATAGCCCAACCTATAACGAAATATTTGAAAAAAAATGTAAAAATTTATTTAAAGGACCCAACTTATATAGAAGCATTCCAAAAACTAAAAATTTTAATTAGTACCCACCAAGTTTTGCGATACCCTAACTTTGACAAACCATTTACATTAACAACTGACGCTTCAAACGCGCTGTATTATCACAAGACGGACACCCAGTGTGTTTCATTTCAAGGACGCTTAATAACCACGAGAAAAACTACTCCGCTACGGACAAAGAATTTTTAGCCATTATATGGAGTGTAAACTACTTAAGACAATATCTTTACGGAAAAAAGCTTACAATTTTAACTGATCACCAACCAATAAAGTTTCTTCATACCAAATATAAAGGAAAGGATATGTCACCAAGACATCAAAGATGGCTTCTAAAGTTAGGAGAATACGATTTCAAAATAGAATATCTGAAAGGAAAAGAAAACCAAGTAGCAGATTTTTTAAGTAGACTAGAAAATAATACAAATAACGCGGAAGAAGTAAATTGTCATGAAAAGGATAACAAAATTACTGTTTTAAATCAAAATTATTTACAATTAGGTATAAATGAAGAAAATAATTTAGAAGATAACGAAACCATAGCAACAATACATTCAGCAGAAGAAAACCTTCAGGACCATTTTTTTATTAAAGAAGAAATTGTGAATAAATATAAAATACAAATAATTTTGACCAATAATAAAGTAGAAGAATTTAAAAGTTTACATGGAAAAAGAATAATTTTTATAGCAGAAAGTGATTTCGATAGATTAGGAGAAATATTCCGAAATTATATCACAAAAGGGATTATAGGTATATATTCCGAAATTTCTGAGCATAGCTACAATATAGTGCAGGAAAAACTAATTTCAATGTTTTCTAACGATTCAAATATAAAATTTTTCAAGTGCACAATGAGAGCACAGGATTTAGAAACAGAAGTAGAAGCAGTAAAACAAATATCGTTATATCACGTTAGAGAAAGCCTTCATTCAGGTATACAACAAACATACAACCAAATAAAAAATAAAATATATTATCCTAAACTATTGGAACTTATCCAAATAGTAATTAACCAATGCGACATTTGTCAGGAAGTAAAATACGATAGAAATCCAATTAAACCAAAGTTTAATCTCACTGAAACTCCAACAAAAAAAAATTACATTATTCATGTAGACACTTACGTTATAAAAGGACATCATTTTTTAACAGTCATAGATAAATTTTCCAAATTTGGTGCAGCCTACCCACTAAATGATAGAAATCAGGTAACGATTATTGAACAACTGGAAGACCACTTTTCTAAATTAGGGAAACCAAGGAAAATATTAGCGGATAATGAATTTAAAACTTTGAGAATAAAAGAATTTTTGGACAATGAAAATGTCGAAATTCATTTAACAAAACCCAACAGCCATACAGGAAATTCCGATATAGAAAGGTTCCATAATACAATAGCAGAAAAATTTAGAATTTTATATAAATTGAATAAAGAATTAACAGTAAAACAACTTATGCACAAAGCTATTAGGAATTATAATGATAGGTTCCATTCCACGATAAAATGCACACCAAACGAAGTACAGATGAATAAAGTAGATCGGAATTTAGTTAAGAAAAACCTACTATCAGTCAAAAAGAAAAATATTGCTAGGGTCAATGAAAAAAGAGAAAACTATGTCGAAAAAAGGAGAGAGGGATTTATTAAGAACTACAAAGCAGACATAAGGAGCAACCCAGGTATAAGAAAAAACATTTACATAATGTTCACCCATGCAACATTAAACGACCTCGGAAATTTACAGATTTTTAATAACACATATGTAATATTTGGAATCAAAGTACCAACAAATTTTGTAAATGTTAAAGTTAGATACATCATTCCAATACCCAATAAAGAGCATAATGAAATAGATTCAAATATTGAAAAAATATTTGAATATAATAACAAAATGTATAAATTTGAAGAAAATAAGCAATTAAAAACTATGAAACAAACAACAAATTGCGTAATAAAGAATTCATGTCAAACAATCAAAAATAAGGAGCTGGAAATTATAGAATTAGAGATAGATAAAATAATTGTTACATAATAATACATAATTGGTAATGTACACGAATTGTCCCATCAAAATCAAAGATTACTACTTTTTAAATTCTATTGAAGATTCACAAGAAAATATTGTAAGCATGAAATATGAAGTAAATACAAATTTTTCAAAAAATTACATTTGATGAAGTAGTAGAAGAAAGCAAAATAAATGTCAAAAGAATTTTTAATTTAAAATATCATAGTAAAATATCTTATATATGCAACGTAGCCATTTTTTTTCTTCTCATAATAACTCTAGTATTGATTGTTGTACTTAAACACAGATATATAAAAATTCAATTGAACAGTAGAATCCAGGAGAATTCTAATCTAAAAGGGGGAGTAGTTATGTATAATGCCAATAACCCCCCAATAACAAATAAATCGTCAACTTATGTCTACAATAACAGACGACGACTTAAAGAAAGAAGCAACAAGAATGATATTCTACAAGGTGGTACAAGGTGAAGCGAAAAATGCTATTATAAACATCCCACAACCAGATGACTGGAGGTGCATAAAGGAAACTCTAAAAATGCGGTTCAAACCAGCCACGGAGCCACACGAGATCTATAGAAAAATTACGTCAGTGAGGGTAAACTCGGTAAGTGAATTAGCGATAGAGATCCAAAAAATTAAGTACAAGTCAGATGAGTTAATTGTTTACTATAGGGGAGGTCAGGGCATTGATCTTACAAACATAGATAGTTTACTAGTGAACACAACAAAAGAAATGACACAAGGGACCCTATTAGGCAAAATCTATGATTGTAGAAATCTAAGCCAAATCATATCAATCATGAACCAAAGAAGATTCGAGGATACTTGCATAAGGCCAGAATACCGAAAAATAAATAGAAGGGAAGAATGGCCAAAGAGAAATCAGAGTACTGACTTTAGGAATTACAATCAAACCCCACAGTTCAATAGTAAAAATATGGAACAAAATTCAGGTAATGTTAAGCAAAATCAAGCATACTTTAATAGGCAGGGTAACTCAGGGCAAGTGAAGCAAAATCAACAAAATGTATATCAGAATAGAGAAAATATGTCATTACAAAGGAGGCAGAGTCCTCAATATAATTACCAAAATAAAGGGTATCAAAATAATTCAGGTCAATATCATAGGGGCCCACAAGAGGTAGGACACCCTAGGCCAAATTCCGGCCAAAATCGCTGGAATCAACCTAGGCAAGACCGTGCGGAGCCTATGAAGGTTGATAATTTAGAAAAAATGGAACGAAAAAAAGAATTAAATAATTGTGAATGTTATAAAAAAGAAAGAAAAGAAGAAATTAATAATTGCGAATATTTTGAAAAAGAAAGAAATCAGGAAGAATTGAATAATTATGAATATTATGAAAACGAGGTTAATCAAATTCAGCAGAATTTTTTCGAGGGACCAGCTCGGACTGTCTTCCCACCATAAAACTCAGGTTTCGAAAAAATGAATATAAAGCTCTAATTGACACAGGAGCAAGTATAAGCCTAATAGATAGCGGTATAAAGGATTTTGAAAAAGTTTTATTAAAGAACCCAATTGCGTTTAGCACAATAACGAAAAATGATATAATTAGATATGAAGTACTGACAGAAGCACCTAGGGAATTTAACCTACCAAATTATGCAAAAATTAAATGGAAAGTAACTCCATTAAAAGGAAGAAAATATAACTTTATTATAGGAATTGATTTATTGAATTGTTTTAATACAACAATTAATTTAGTAGATGGATGTATAATACTTAATGAAAAGATTACTTTTTTTGAAAGCAATCCATATGCTAATCTTGAAATTCAGACCTTAGAAGCAAAAGATTTTGACTGGAGCAGAATAAATCTTGAGCATTTAAACAAAGAAGAAAAAGAAGAGATAGGAAAAATTATAAAAAGATTCAAAAACTTATTTTTTAAGGAAGGTGATCAGTTAACAAGCACAACGAAGGTTGTACACGAAATCAGGACTACGACAGACGAACAAATTAACAGCAAATTATACAGATATCCCCCTCAACATGAAGCAGAGGTTAGAAAACAGATAAGGGAAATGGAAGAACAAGGGATTATTAGAAAAAGTCGTTCACGATACTCTAGCCCATTAATTGTTGTACCAAAAAAGATGGATAATTCAGGAGAACGAAAATACAGGATTGTCATAGATTACAGAAAGTTGAATGAAGTAACCATAGACGACAAATACCCACATCCAAACATTGAGTCAATCCTAGACAAGTTAGGAAAAGCCCAATATTTTACAACACTAGACTTAGCAAAGGGTTATCATCAAATCCTAATACGAGAAAAAGATAGGGAAAAGACGGCATTCGCCACACCACATGGCCTATATGAATTTATTAGAATGCCATTCGGACTGAAAAACGCACCTGCAACATTCCAGAGACTGATGAACGAAACTTTACGTGACTTTATTAATAAAACATGCGTAGTATATCTTGATGACATCTTAATTTTTAGTACATCCCTACAAGAACATGTTCAAACAATAACGGAAATTTTCAAAGTCCTAGAAAAGGCTAATTTAAAAGTGCAAATAGACAAATGTAATTTTATGAAAAAGGAGACGGAATTCTTGGGACATATTTTAACAGAAGAAGGACTAAAACCGAACCCGGAAAAAATTAAGGTAATAGAAACGTTAAAATTGCCGAAAACAGAAAAACAAATAAAAAGTTTCTTAGGTATTACGGGTTATTATCGAAAATTTATTAAAGATTATGCAAAGATAGCCCAACCTATAACGAAATATTTGAAAAAAAATGTAAAAATTTATTTAAAGGACCCAACTTATATAGAAGCATTCCAAAAACTAAAAATTTTAATTAGTACCCACCAAGTTTTGCGATACCCTAACTTTGACAAACCATTTACATTAACAACTGACGCTTCAAACGCGCTGTATTATCACAAGACGGACACCCAGTGTGTTTCATTTCAAGGACGCTTAATAACCACGAGAAAAACTACTCCGCTACGGACAAAGAATTTTTAGCCATTATATGGAGTGTAAACTACTTAAGACAATATCTTTACGGAAAAAAGCTTACAATTTTAACTGATCACCAACCAATAAAGTTTCTTCATACCAAATATAAAGGAAAGGATATGTCACCAAGACATCAAAGATGGCTTCTAAAGTTAGGAGAATACGATTTCAAAATAGAATATCTGAAAGGAAAAGAAAACCAAGTAGCAGATTTTTTAAGTAGACTAGAAAATAATACAAATAACGCGGAAGAAGTAAATTGTCATGAAAAGGATAACAAAATTACTGTTTTAAATCAAAATTATTTACAATTAGGTATAAATGAAGAAAATAATTTAGAAGATAACGAAACCATAGCAACAATACATTCAGCAGAAGAAAACCTTCAGGACCATTTTTTTATTAAAGAAGAAATTGTGAATAAATATAAAATACAAATAATTTTGACCAATAATAAAGTAGAAGAATTTAAAAGTTTACATGGAAAAAGAATAATTTTTATAGCAGAAAGTGATTTCGATAGATTAGGAGAAATATTCCGAAATTATATCACAAAAGGGATTATAGGTATATATTCCGAAATTTCTGAGCATAGCTACAATATAGTGCAGGAAAAACTAATTTCAATGTTTTCTAACGATTCAAATATAAAATTTTTCAAGTGCACAATGAGAGCACAGGATTTAGAAACAGAAGTAGAAGCAGTAAAACAAATATCGTTATATCACGTTAGAGAAAGCCTTCATTCAGGTATACAACAAACATACAACCAAATAAAAAATAAAATATATTATCCTAAACTATTGGAACTTATCCAAATAGTAATTAACCAATGCGACATTTGTCAGGAAGTAAAATACGATAGAAATCCAATTAAACCAAAGTTTAATCTCACTGAAACTCCAACAAAAAAAAATTACATTATTCATGTAGACACTTACGTTATAAAAGGACATCATTTTTTAACAGTCATAGATAAATTTTCCAAATTTGGTGCAGCCTACCCACTAAATGATAGAAATCAGGTAACGATTATTGAACAACTGGAAGACCACTTTTCTAAATTAGGGAAACCAAGGAAAATATTAGCGGATAATGAATTTAAAACTTTGAGAATAAAAGAATTTTTGGACAATGAAAATGTCGAAATTCATTTAACAAAACCCAACAGCCATACAGGAAATTCCGATATAGAAAGGTTCCATAATACAATAGCAGAAAAATTTAGAATTTTATATAAATTGAATAAAGAATTAACAGTAAAACAACTTATGCACAAAGCTATTAGGAATTATAATGATAGGTTCCATTCCACGATAAAATGCACACCAAACGAAGTACAGATGAATAAAGTAGATCGGAATTTAGTTAAGAAAAACCTACTATCAGTCAAAAAGAAAAATATTGCTAGGGTCAATGAAAAAAGAGAAAACTATGTCGAAAAAAGGAGAGAGGGATTTATTAAGAACTACAAAGCAGACATAAGGAGCAACCCAGGTATAAGAAAAAACATTTACATAATGTTCACCCATGCAACATTAAACGACCTCGGAAATTTACAGATTTTTAATAACACATATGTAATATTTGGAATCAAAGTACCAACAAATTTTGTAAATGTTAAAGTTAGATACATCATTCCAATACCCAATAAAGAGCATAATGAAATAGATTCAAATATTGAAAAAATATTTGAATATAATAACAAAATGTATAAATTTGAAGAAAATAAGCAATTAAAAACTATGAAACAAACAACAAATTGCGTAATAAAGAATTCATGTCAAACAATCAAAAATAAGGAGCTGGAAATTATAGAATTAGAGATAGATAAAATAATTGTTACATAATAATACATAATTGGTAATGTACACGAATTGTCCCATCAAAATCAAAGATTACTACTTTTTAAATTCTATTGAAGATTCACAAGAAAATATTGTAAGCATGAAATATGAAGTAAATACAAATTTTTCAAAAAATTACATTTGATGAAGTAGTAGAAGAAAGCAAAATAAATGTCAAAAGAATTTTTAATTTAAAATATCATAGTAAAATATCTTATATATGCAACGTAGCCATTTTTTTTCTTCTCATAATAACTCTAGTATTGATTGTTGTACTTAAACACAGATATATAAAAATTCAATTGAACAGTAGAATCCAGGAGAATTCTAATCTAAAAGGGGGAGTAGTTATGTATAATGCCAATAACCCCCCAATAACAAATAAATCGTCAACTTATGTAAGTGTAGACTCAGCACCAGACGATATAGATAAATTCATACTAAGTATAACAAATAAATAAAAGTAACTTCCGGTCCAATAATTAACGTAGAGTCAACAACATTTAATATTGCCAATTTTGTTAACTATAATGCAATAGCAAACAACATCCGACCCAATTAAAATTATAGTCTAGCTAAGCATTGTAAATTTAAGTAAACATTTCACACTAATTAGCAATAAGCATTTTTACCATTGTACATTTAAACTTTCTACGGTTCTAAGGTTAATATTCAATAAAGAAAAGAATTCAGTTTGGTTTTGAGTCTAGACAAAGTAAGTCTTTTCGATCATTCAGCTTAAAGTCTTTTTTAAAAATTCGCCCCTCGCTTTCCACGACAAGTTTCGCGGGACATTCACACAGGAGATGCCTCACCGGTTCATGCTCCTCCTCATCTCTACAGCTTCTACAGAAGTCACTAAAGGGAATACCCAACCTTTCTGCATGCCTGCCTAGACCTATGTGCCCCGTTATAAGCCCCATAAGCAGCGAGAGTTCTTCCCTTCTAAGTTTGAGTAGGTCCTCCGATCTACTCGCTATGAGTACTGATCTTGTCCCATCTGTCACTTGCTTGTTGGAGGAACTTATGCCTCGTTAAGAGCTTACTGGTCGCGAGCGGCATGCCTAGACCCTTCCATGACTGTGAAAGTGGGGCGGATGTGCCCTCTCTAGCAAGCTCGTCTGTCATCTCGCTACCCGGTATATCACAGTGCCCAGGCACCCATACCAGGTGAATCGCCAGCCATCTCGTTGAGAGATTTGCGGCAGCCCTCCACAGCCCTGGAATTACATGTAAAAGCCCCCACCGCCCTGAGAGCTGCTTGACTATCAGAGAAGATGTAAACATCACCATTATTGATGTCCACTGTCTTCAGATATTCTACAGCTTCCTGTATTGCCGCCACTTCCGCCTGGAAGACATTACAGTGGTCCGGCAGTCTAAAACTAAGATTAACTAAGAGCGTACACCCCTCCCCCGACCTTCCCATCCAGCTTCGAGCCGTCTGTATATATATGGATTGAACCGCTGTCCCAATTTCGTATTGTATTTATGGATAGATCTCTATAAAATTTATATTGGAAACTTAGAATGGACTAATCTGGTGTCTCACCAAAAAAATTTTGAAAATTATTTTTAGTTTATTTGTTATTAAACAAAAAAGAGGTCTCCAAACTCTCCAGCTATTTTGTTATCTCCACATTCTGTTATACCCGAACTATACATCACTATTCAGCACTCTTATAAAACTCCCAAAGACACAACCATCCGCTCATTCCCTTACACCCCCCGTACATATCTATGCAATGATCCAGCAGCTGCCACTTGCTTTTATTTTTGTGCCAAAAAAAACAACAAAATGTACCAAATCATATCATCTTCGGCATCTAAACACCATTTATATCTGCTATATCGATAAAACGAACAAAAAACATTGCCCGTTTGCTATGCTATGTGCATGAATAATTAGGTTTCGCTTATCAACCATATTCAATTGTTATGCAAAATCCAATTTTTTTCACCAAATTTATCTGTCAAATACAATTTTCGTCCTTTTTATAATTTTTTGTTCGAACAAATGTGAACAATTTATACCATCTAAAAGAAACAAAAAAGTAGTAGTCTACTTTTCCTCTGGATTTATCCCGGACTAATCGTGTTTTTTGCAGGGAAATGCCATACGAACTTTTACTAATGCAAAATTATGGGATACAGCTCAAAAGACAGGTTTTGGCCTCAGGATCACGAGTCCGGAAGCGCTTTTATAATTTTTTGTTCGAACAAATGTGACCAATTTATACCATCTAAAAGAAACTAAAAAAGTAGTAGTCTACTTTTCCTCTGGATTTATCCCGGACTAATAGTGTTTTTTGCAGGAAATGCCATACGAACTTTTACTAATGCACCTTTTTACATAAGTAACTCCACTTTTTTGTATGAAACCACATTTTTTACTTTGATAATTTAATGTGCTAAGCTTTTTCGATTTTTAAATAGTTTTTTTACTTATGAAATTTTTAGAGAAATAAAATATTGGAAAAGTATATCTTCTAATCAGAAAATCCCAACATCAGAATTGTAATTTTTAAAAAATAGCTTTAAAAAAATTTGTTTAAAACAAAAATATTAAAATTCATGCACAGGAATGTAAAGCAGGAGTTATTAGCTTTCAAATGTCCTTAAAAAAATCTGTAGCATTACTACAAGCCGAAACATAATAATTTCAGTTGGTGCATGTTTTCATCACCTTAGGAAAAATTGCAGTATCTATATATTAATAGGCTAACACTCTCCCCATACTAACAGTCGTAACCCAATTTCGTATTGTATTTATGGATAGATCTCTATAAAATTTATATTGGAAACTTAGAATGTACTAATCTGGTGTCTCACCAAAAAAAAATGTTGAAAATTATTTTTAGTTTATTTGTTATTAAACAAAAAAGAGGTCTCCAAACTCTCCAGCTATTTTGTTATCTCCACATTCTGTATACCCGAACTATACATCACTATTCAGCACCCTTATAAAACTCCCAAAGACAACCATCCGCACATTCCCTTACAGACACGCTGCCACTTGCTTTTATTTTTGTGCAAAAAAAAAAACAACAAAATGTACCAAATCATATCTTCGGCATCTAAACACCATTTGTAAGCTAAGAAATCCAGCTTCACTTCTGGCTTTATATATTTAACTTTTTGGCCTATTGGTAAAGTTTATTTTTTTAACGATATGATTTTGTAAGAAAATTCCACAATGTTAAGATCGAAATTTAGATATCGTTCGGACTTTAACTAAAGAACAATTTTACATGACACTAATGCTGATTTCGTTGAACATGTATACACCGTTGCACAGAATACTGTAAAAGTGTGATAAAAGTGTACCCGTTCTACATGAAACTGCTATATCGATAAAACGAACAAAAAACATTGCCCGTTTGCTATGCTATGTGCATGAATAATTAGGTTTCGCTTATCAACCATATTCAATTGTTATGCAAAATCCAAATTTTTTCACCAAATTAATCTGTCAAATAAAATTTTCGTCAGCTGATTTTCAGTGCAACCAACTACCCTGTCAAAGCTTCAGAGGTAAAAAGTGTGAGTTTTTTAGGAAATTAAAACATATTCTGTTTGACGTTTTACCTTAATTTTGCAAAAGAAAACGGAAAATTGAAGAGTGTAAAAAATGCGCATTTTTTGTGTATTTGTTCCCTTTAGGGGTCAACCGCTAATAAATTAGCTAAAGTTATGGGAGATAGACAGGTTTTGGCCTCAGGATCACGAATCCGAAAGCGCTTTTTTAATTTTTTGTTTCTGTGGAAAGTTATCGAAAAATTACCCACGGCTGCACGGTACAACTTGCAACATTGATTGCAAATATCTCTTTAGAGAAGCAAAATATTAAAAAGCGCTTCCAGATTCGTGATCCTGAGGTCAAACCCCGTCTTTTGAGCTATCTCCCAAATACCCATTTTTATTTTGATTATTTGATGTTCTAAGCTTTTCTCGATTTTTTAAAAGTTTAATTCACTATTGAAATTTTTAGGGGTTAAATATTGGAAAAGTATGTTTTCTAAGCAGAAAATATATTTTTCATACACTTGCAGGTTGGTCAGAAAGATATACCCTATTGTCTCATTTAGAGCATCGCTGTAATTAGACGCTGACAAGTATAAATAGTTGCTGGCGTTATGATAGACACATCGATTGTCAGAACTTTGATTTTGTTTTAGTTTTCCTTGCTTTAAACATAAGAAATAAAAAATAAAAAAATTTCAATTTTTGCCTTCGCCGAGAACCGAAGTCAGGTGTCCTGCAAGTAGTATACATTTATACCAATTCTGGTATAAAAAGGGTATAATTAGTCTCCTCATAGGACATGCTTGAATAAACGCAACCAATTTATTCCATCTAAAAGAGACTAATCGCATTTTTTGGTGTGAAATGCCATACGAACTTTGCTTAAGTACCGTTTTTATACCTTTCATGAACATGAAATGGTATTATAACTTTGGTCCGATGTTTGTAAATATGAGAAGAAGAAGAGATAGACCCATCAATAAGTATACCGAAATGATCAGGATGACGAGATGAGTTGATTTAGCCATGTCCGTCTGTCCGTCTGTCCGTCTGTCCGTCTGTCTGTTTGAACGCAAACTAGTCCCTCAATTTTTGAGATATCTGGCTGAAATTTTGTATGTGGCCACCATTTTGTAATATAGGAATCATTTGTCGGAACTGACATGATCGGACCAGTATAACATATAGCCCTCATACAACCGATTGTTCAGATATAAGGTTTTTTGGCCAAAACTTCCGCAATTAAAAAGTTAGAAACGTAAAATTTCGCAACTCGAGTACTTTCTATTTATGTAGTGTATATAGTGAAAATCAACCAGATCGGGCAAATGTAACATATAGCCCCCATACAACCGATTGTTCAGATATAAGGTTTTTTGGCCAAAACTTCTGCAATTAAAAAGTTAGGAACGTAAAATTTTGCAGCTCGAGTACTTTCTATTTATGTAGTGTATATAGCGAAAATCAACCAGATCGGGCAAATGTAACATATAGCCCCCATACAACCGATTGTTCAGATATAAGGTTTTTTGGCCAAAACTTCTGCAATTTAAAAGTTAGGAACGTAAAATTTTGCAACTCGAGTACTTTCTATTTATGTAGTGTATATAGTGAAAATCAACAAGATCGGGCAAATGTAACATATAGCCCCCATACAACCGATTGTTCAGATATAAGGTTTTTTGGCCAAAACTTCCGCAATTAAAAAGTTAGAAACGTAAAATTTTGCAACTCGAGTACTTTCTATTTATGTAGTGTATATAGTGAAAATCAACCAGATCGGGCAAATGTAACATATAGCCCCCATACAACCGATTGTTCAGATATAAGGTTTTTTGGCCAAAACTTCCGCAATTAAAAAGTTAGAAACGTAAAATTTTGCAACTCGAGTACTTTCTATTTATGTAGTGTATATAGTGAAAATCAACAAGATCGGGCAAATGTAACATATAGCCCCCATACAACCGATTGTTCAGATATAAGGTTTTTTGGGCAAAACTTCTGCAATTAAAAAGTTAGGAACGTAAAATTTTGCAACTCGAGTACTTTCTATTTATGTAGTGTATATAGTGAAAATCAACAAGATCGGGCAAATGTAACATATAGCCCCCATACAACCGATTGTTCAGATATAAGGTTTTTTGGCCAAAACTTCTGCAATTAAAAAGTTAGGAACGTAAAATTTTGCAACTCGAGTACTTTCTATTTATGTAGTGTATATAGTGAAAATCAACCAGATCGGGCAAATGTAACATATAGCCCCCATACAACCGATTGTTCAGATATAAGGTTTTTTGGCCAAAACTTCTGCAATTAAAAAGTTAGGAACGTAAAATTTTGCAACTCGAGTACTTTCTATTTATGTAGTGTATATAGTGAAAATCAACCAGATCGGGCAAATGTAACATATAGCCCCCATACAACCGATTGTTCAGATATAAGGTTTTTTGGCCAAAACTTCTGCAATTAAAAAGTTAGGAACGTAAAATTTTGCAACTCGAGTACTTTCTATTTATGTAGTGTATATAGTGAAAATCAACCAGATCGGGCAAATGTAACATATAGCCCCCATACAACCGATTGTTCAGATATAAGGTTTTTTGGCCAAAACTTCTGCAATTAAAAAGTTAGGAACGTAAAATTTTGCAACTCGAGTACTTTCTATTTATGTAGTGTATATAGTGAAAATCAACAAGATCGGGCAAATGTAACATATAGCCCCCATACAACCGATTGTTCAGATATAAGGTTTTTTGGCCAAAACTTCTGCAATTAAAAAGTTAGGAACGTAAAATTTTGCAACTCGAGTACTTTCTATTTATGTAGTGTATATAGGGAAAATCAACAAGATCGGACAAATGTAACATATAGCCCCCATACAACCGATTGTTCAGATATAAGGTTTTTTGGCCAAAACTTCTGCAATTAAAAAGTTAGGAACATAAAATTTTGCAACTTGAGTACTTTCAATTTATGTATTGTGTAGAGGAAAATCAAGAAGATCGGGTAAATAACATATATTTAGCCCCATACAACCGGTTGTTCAGATATAAGGTTTTTTGGCCAATACTTCCGCATTTAAAAAGTTAGGAACGTAAAATATTGCACCTTTAGTACTTTCTACATATGTAATGTGTATAGTGTAAGTCAGTACAATTGAACACGTATAATATATAGCCTCCATACAATCGATTGTTCCGATAACTCGGATCCTATTATTTTGTAAGTTTTTTTTAAATTATAACAAAGATGTGTAATGTGTATAGTAAATATAGTTAAATTGACACAGGCTGTACTGGGGATCGAACAGTGAAAATCGTGACGCTTATGCATGAAAGGTATATAGCCTTCGGCACAGCCGAAGACAACTTTCCTTACTTGTTTATGAGTAACTCCACTTTTTTTGTATGAAAACATATTTTCTACTTTGATAATTTGATGTGCTAAGCATTTTCTATTTATTTATTTTTTTCACGTATGAAATTTTTAGAGGAATAAAATATTAGAAAAGTATATTTCCAAGCAGAAAATGTATTTTTCAAACTAAAAAGTGAAGTTAGTTACATAGAATTAAAAATTTTGTTCGCAACACCAGAATTGTAATTTTAAAAAAATAGCTTTAAAAAAAATTGTTTAAAAGAAAAAAACATTTAAATATACTGCACCACCCTAATGTGTAGATTCTTTGCATGGTATTACTCAAATCAAATGTTTAAATTCCCAAACATCATATATATATGTATATATTTATAGCAAATTGCACAGTCTTCGAAACTCCGACAAACACTCTCCCGCAAAAGTTCTGCGCTTCGAAAACCACTCCCACCCTTTTTCGCACTCATTACTCTCACATAAACGTACAGAAGTATACAGCGATCCAGGCAGCTGCCACTTGCCTCATTTTTGTGCCAAAAAAACAAATGTACCAAATTATATAAATATCATTGCATCCTCGCCATCTTCACAGCATTATCATTCACATAAACACATAATTCACATAATCCTAGGTTTTTTGCAGTGCACTTCTATATTTAGTTTTTTGTCCATTAAAAAGTTTATATTTTTAACGAAACGGTTTTTTTTAAGTAAAATTCCACAAGGTTACGATAACGGGTGTTTGTGCATATAAATCTGTTGTAGATATATCCTAATGTATTGTCGTCAGCTATTCTGTTGTGCTACTTTGCTGCACCACCCTAATCTGAAGATTGTTTGTATGGTATGCTTAATCCAAATTTGCATTTGCCACGGGGGAGCCACTTACTTGGTTTTGTTGTGAACGGGAGATATGTATGTATATTAAGAGAGAGTTGAAGAAAATTTAAGATGGTCGAATTTCGACCACGGCGATCCTAGTTTATATTAATAGTCTAACTTTGTTGTTGGTATATTGTTAATTTTTATACCCAGTGTACTAGTACTAGTACAAGGGTATATTAATTTTGTTCACATAAAGGTAGTTTGTAACGGCACAAAATAATCGAGATAGATATAGAGTTCCATATATGAAAGTTCTTAGGTTCTGTCCGTCCGTCTGTGTACACGATAACTTGAGTAAAAATTGAGATATTTGCATGAAATTTTGTATACAGGTTACCTTTTGGCCAAGGTAGGTTGCTATTGAAAATGGGCGAAATCGGATGATAACCACGCCCACTTTTTCGATATCGAAAATTTCGAAAATCACACAAATTGACATATCTCGGTAGCTGAAATGGCTAAAATGATATAATTTTATAGTTGAATCCCCCTGGTAATTCTCTTCTGATTTTTCCATAAATTTTTTATAGGGGGCGTGGCCCACTTTTAAGGGAGGCATTTTTGAAAAATTGAGTGGTCGTAACTTTTAAACTGATTACGATAGAACGATGGAATTTGGCAAAAAGCATAATAGTGTCGTTGGGAGTATACCTGATGAAAATGCCCACTTTCGATATCGAAAATTTCGAAAATCACATAAATTGACATATCTCGGTAGCTGAAATGGCTAAAATGATATAATTTTATAGGTGAATCCCCCTGGAAATTCTCTTATGATTTTTCCATGAATTTTTTATAGGGGCGTGGCACCGCCCACTTTAAACAAATTATGGTAGAATGATGAAATTTGGCACAAATCATTCTAGTACTGTTGGAAGTATACGTGATGAAATTGGATAAAATCCCCGTCCAACCACGGCTACTCTCGATATCGAAAATTTAGAAAATCACCTAAAAGACTGGTCGTAAATTTTAAACTGATTACGGTATAATCGTGAAATTCGGCACAAGGTATACTAGAGTTATAGGAAGTATACCTGTTGAAATTAAGCGAAAACGATACCATCTTTTATATATATTTAAAAAATTAGCTAAATCGGTTTGACCAATCGTGAGAAAATAATCAAAAAGTAAGGAATTTCGAAATGTGGTGATAGCTATAACTTTGAAAATAATTTGAATTTCGAAAAACTGGCCCAAACATATTTTTTTCAATTTAAAACTTTGTCACAAATTGGGCGTATGTATATTAGAAGTAAGAAATGTATTCAACTATAAGTAAGATTTTGAGGGCACACGAACAATGTACATACATTTATACCGTAGCATAAATCAATATTAATTTTATAAACTAACTAATAAATTTATTGAGTTCGTTTTTCCCAAATTATAATATATATAGAAAATATATAACTTATAGGTACTACTATTGTTTCCATACACTGGGTATTTAATGTTCGGCTTACCCGAACTTAGACTTCCTTACTTGTTAAAATTCTGATTCTCATAAAGCCTAATTGCAGAATTTGATAACTGCTTTGTGCATAAGGCAATGGCGCGGCGGTGAGCGTATGTAATACGGTGTGCACAGGTGTAAGACCCGGTTGCGGAATATTCCTTTTTTTCTTAAATTATGTTTTTTTATATTACAAAACCTTTAATCTTAACTATTACAATTTACTTAATTTTCAACCTAATATCTTTTTGTTCTTCACCTGCTCAAAACGATCGCATAAATTAGTGGCTATTTGTTAAGCACAATCTCATCATCCGATTATCCAAGTGCAACATAAAATCTCGAAATCCTAATATTTGCATGGCATTTGCCATAGATAATTTTGGAAAGGGCTGATGTAATTTAATATTTTTATTACATAATAACAGCCACTATTTTTTAAATTCTTTGATGGCCTCATTTTGCCTATAGATGAGTTTTTAATGTATACATTTAAGATGGTCGAGGTTCGGCCACGGGCCTAAAGGCAGCTATTGACTAAAAGTTGATCAGATGTTTGAATAAGTTCAACTATTTTAAATTGGTCGAATTTCGACCACGGGATATACTAGTATAATTTTATATCCCCATGGTCATTATATAATGATTTTTTTATCAATTTTATAAAGTGGGCGTGGCCCCGCCCACTTTTAAGGGAGGCATTTTTATACCCAGCGTACTAGTACAGGGCATGATATTTTATATACAGGTTACTTTTTGGCCAAGGTAGGTTGCTATTGAAAATTGGCGAAATCGGATGATAACCACGCCCCCTTTTTCGATATCGAAAATTTCGAAAATCATACAAATTAACATAACTTGAGTAAAAATTGAGGAATTTGCATGAAATTTGGTATACAGATTACTTTATGGCCAAGGTAGCTTGCTAGAGAAAAAGGGCGAAATCGGATTATAACCACGTCCCTTTTGTCGGTATCGAAAATTTCGAAAATCACGTAAACTGACATAACTTGACTAAAAATTTAGATATTTGCATTAATTTTGGTTTAAACCTTACTTTCTGGCCAAGGTAGGTTGCTATTAAAAATGGGCGAAATCGGATGATATCCACGCCCCCTTTGTCGATATCAAAAATTTCGAAGTTCACATAAACTGACATACATCGGTAGCTGAAATTGATAAAATGATATAATTTCATAGGTGAATCTCTCTTATCATTCTATTATGATTTTCTGTTAAATTTTAAAAAGTGGGCGTGGCACCGCCCACTTTCAAGGGAGGCATTTTTTAAAATTCGACTGGTCGTAACTTTTAAACAAATTATGGTAGAACGATGAAATTTGGCACAAACCATACTAGTACGCCCCCGTCAAACCACGGCTACTCTCGATATCGAAAATTTAGAAAATCACCTAAAAGACTGATCGTAAGTTTTAAACTGATTACGGTAGAATCGTGAAATTCGGCACAAGGTATACTAGAGTTATAGGAAGTATACCTGTTGAAATTAAACGAAATCGCTTCCCAATCACGTCCACTTTCAATATGGAAAATTTCGAAAATCACATAAATTGACATAATTCAGTAAGGTAAATAACTAAAATAGTATAATTTGATAGTTAAATTTGTAAGGAATTGTCTACTACAGTAGTCGCTCACAAATTAGAACTCTCAGTAATTAGAATTTCCAGAAATTAGAATCAACTTTTTGAATACATTACACGCTCTGAAATTAGAATCGAAAATTCTAATTTGCGAGCGTATTTTGTTTTTTGTTGCAAAATGAGATATAAAAAGGGGAATCCCCAATTTATTCATGTTACCCTCGGTAGTCGTTGATTTTCGTCGCTATCTGTACAGTTTTTGTCAGTTTTTGTTTGAATTCGATACGCGTGCACGTGTTTCGGCATTGTTTGCTTAAAAGTCAAAGTCGTTCGCTGAAATGCCAAATAAACGTAAGAAAAATACTTTGTCTTTGGAAACCAAAGTGCAGATCTTGGAAAAGCTTGACCAAGGTATTCAATGGAAGCGTTTAGCACTAGAATATGATGTGGCGCCATCTGCAATCACCTATATCAAATCTATGAAATCATCAATTTTAAGCGCTGTTTCTAATACCTATCAAGAGGCTAAAAAAAAAAATCATTGCATATCGCTGAATATCCAAAAATGGAAGCAACTCTTTATGAGTGGTTTTTAAATTAACGCGAAAAAAAGTGTACATTAACTGGGCCAATACTAAAGGAGAAAGCCAAACAAATATTTAAAGTGGAATATCCCGATAAAGATGAAAGTTCATTTGGCGTTTTAGCTACGAAGTTTTTGATTAATTTTTGGCTGTTTTAATGTATTTTTATCGATCTCTTAGGTGTTTTGATAAAATAAATATATTTACTGTAATTGGAGTTTTTGTTTTTTGGACCTTTTTCTGACTTAGCGCATAAATACATATATGTATATTGGATTTTTACCTTATGTTTTCTCGTTTTTATGAATAAAATTTAATAAGACAAAATTTCATTGTAGTTTTTCAATGCAAATTGTCTTAAATTTTAAAGTTTTATTGAAATAAAAAAACGTCCAGGAATTAGAATTTTTCAGAAATTAGAATCACCCTAAAAACAAAGTGATTCTAATTTGTGAGCGTCTACTGTATTAACGAGTCTTAAAAGACGAGTTAATTTTGTTAAGTGAGCCACCTATAATTTTTCGACGGCCATGTATTTTATTGAAAGTTGGTAGTATGGCTCAGAACGATTAAACAAAAATACGTATACAATTTTTCGAAATTCGAATTATTTTGAAGGTTATAGCTATCACTCACTTTTTGATGTTTTTCTCACGATTGGTCAAACCTCTTTTGCTAATTTTTTAAATACACATAAAAGATGGTATCTTCTACAAAAGGACATTTCCAATTTTTGCAAATATTTTTTTTTTGCAAACATTATTCGCAATTTTTAACTTCTCCATCGTGGCGAGATGGCGCTTTTGTATGATGTTGTTGGGCATTCCATTAGTAACTGTTAGCAAAAAAAAAATTTTTTTTTGGCACTTTAAGGAAGCGGAAGTTATTTACATTTTTTGTCTTCATAGTCCACAGTACGTAGAGAAAAACAAAATTTCATAAAAAATTTACTAGTCTGTAAAAAAATGTAAATACATATGTAACTCCCGCCCCCTTAAAGTGCCAACAAATTTTTTTTTGCCAATAGTTACTAATGGAATGCCCAACAACATCATACAAAAGCGCCATCTGACCAAGATGGAGAAGTTAAAAATTGCGAATAATGTTTGCAAAAATTTTTTTTGCAAAAGTTAGACTCGTCGTTTGGTAGAAGATACCATCGGTTTGACCAATCGTGAGAAAATCATCAAAAAGTTAGGAATTTCGAAAAGTGGTGATAGCTATAACTTTGAAAATAATTCGAATTTCGAAAAACTGGCCCAAACGTATTTTTTTTTTCAATTTAAAACTTTGTCACAAATTGGGCGTAAGTATATTAGAAGTGTATTCAACTATAAGTAAGATTTTGAGGGCACACGAACAATGTACATATATGTTATACCGTAGCATAAATCAATATTAATTTTATAAACTAACTAATAAATTTATTGAGTTCGTTTTTCCCAAATTATAATATATATAGAAAATATATACCTTATAGGTACTACTATTGTTTCCATACACTGGGTATTTAATGTTCGGCTTACCCGAACTTAGACTTCCTTACTTGTTTTCATTTGTGGCTGTTCACAGGGTTGCCACCTATCTCAATTTTCTTAAATATTGAGATGCTAATATGGGTATCAAATGAAAGGTAGTTTCGGTCGCATTTCAAATATGACAATTTCTAGCAGGGTTGCCAGCTAGGGTTGCCCCCAAACCGTATTTTATTTATTTTGCCTTATTATTAGTAGTATGATTCATTCTAAGACTTCAAAGGGTTGCCACCTATCTATTTTTATACCCAGTGTACTAGTACTAGTACAAGGGTATATTAATTTTTTTCACATAACGGTAGTACGTAACGGCACAAAATAATCGAGATAGATATAGAGTTCCATATATGAAAATTCTTATGTTGAAAAGTGGAGTCCATTAACACGATAACTTGAGTAAAAATTGAGATATTTGCATGAAATTTTTACCTTTTGGCCAAAGTAGGTTGCTATTGAAAATGGGCGAAATGGGATGATAACCACGCCCCCTTTTTCGATATCGAAAAATTTCGAAAATCACGACATACTTAAGCAAAATCAAAAAAATTATACTCAGTCCTACTTTGATGTTTCTAGATTTCAAAAATATACTTTATTTGTCCCAATGCCTAAACCGACTTTTGGCCACTTTTGCCGTTCCCCTTGTGAAAGAGCGTGATAAATCAACCGTAAAATTGATGAAGATATTTTGAGTGCAAAGGGACGAGAGGCTGATGGGTCTGTAGTCCTTGGCTCGTAGGGGGAGGCTTCCCAGGCATAGGAATAAACACTACTGTGGCGTTTCTCCAGGAGCACGGAATGTAGTTGAGAGCCAGGCAGGCTGTATAGAGAAATACTAGCCATTTGGCTGATGTCTCCAACGTGTTAATGAGTTGTAACATATTATTTAATTGGATATAGCTTTGCTACTATTGAGGCGATTATAAAATGGTGAAGATAAATTTTATTCCAAATTGATTAAGCTTTAAAATGACATAAAACCCATTTACGATAGTATTTAACAATTCAAGACGATGTGACTTGGAATTTGTAATATTTCTTCTCTAAATCTGATAATAGCTCTTAAACTGGGCATCTGATTGAAACCCATTATTTGACAAATTTTTAAAGCTATAGAAGACCTACAGCGGGTTTCGATCGTTACCCCAACCTTACCGAATAATAAATATAGTTTAAAAAATTAAAACTCACGCTTTTAGAGAGTATTGAACTAAAAAGTTGAAAATATTTTTAAAACCCCTACACAGTAGTATTGTGGAAAAATTTATTTATATTAATTTATTTTTACCTTTTTAGTGCAATATTCTTTAAAAGCCTGTGTTTCACTTTTTAACCTATATTTATCTTTTACTTTTTAGTTAAATGTGTTATGAAGTAATCGATAAATATAACGAAGTATACCGCAGTCAAAACGAAACCTCTGGGCCTCCACTTGCGTATGATACCCATATGGTAGGCAATTTTCAATATTATTGTACAATCACATTTTGACCGATAACTCAGTTTCGATAAATATATCGAAATATTCCAAACTCCAATAGAAACCTGTGGACCTTCCCTTTTGTTTGATATCCATATTGAAGGCTATTTCAAGGTTTTTGGGACAGTCTGAAGTCCAAATGACAGACTGAAGTAGAGTTACATACAAGCAAGCAAACATACATATGAATGTACATTAGGGTGATTCAAATAAAAAAAAATGGTTTTTTTCGGTCTTAACCCGTGAAACCTTAGGTATTGATGAGAAAAAAATTAAAAAAAATTAGCGCTCTAACTTAACCCTTAGGGGTGGCTACTTTTTTCGCCCTTTCGCCGGGGAAAATGGCATTTTTTTCAAAGTGTGTTTTCTTTCAATTTTTGAAACTTTTTTCAAAAATATTTTTACATACTCTTAAAGTTGAAGCTTTAAAGCTTCCAAAATGGTAAGCAATGTGCGCTTATCTCAACTTTTAAAATAATTACAGCCATTTAAAAATGACTGATTTTTGTACTATTGCACACACATACACAGTAACACGTACAAAAACTAGTAAATTTTAAAATGGCTGTAATTATTTCAAAAGTTAAGATAATCGCACATGGCATACCATTTTGGAAGTTTCCACTTTAAGAGTATGCAAAAAAATTTAAAAAATTGAAGGTTAAGTTAGAGCGCTAATTTTTCGCAAGGCATATTTTCTCATCAATATCTACCTAACTTTTAAGGAGGTAAGACCAAGTCGACATTTTTTTTGAATCGCCCTAATGTACATACATATGCATAAGTAAAGATAATGAAAATGAAAGCGTAGTAAAAAAACTAGCATTATGTGGGAAAAGCGTCGTGCGCTTGATATACCAAAATTATGGCACAAAGCGGACCACGCTTTTTCCACAATACTACTGTGTAGGGGTTTTAAAATTATTTTCAACTTTTTAGTTCAATACTCTCTAAAAGCGTGAGTTTTAGTTTTTTTGTACTATATTTATTTTTTACTTTTTAGTCAAATGTCCTATTAAATTATCGATAAATTTATCGAAATATGGCCTTCCCCTTTCGTTTGATACCCATATTGTAGGGAATTTTAAGGTATTTGGGCCTCACATTTTGACCGATAACTCAGTTATCGATAAATTTATCGAAATATGTCGCTGGCCAAATGAAACCTGGGACCTTCCCCTTTCGTTTGGTACCAATATTGCAGGGAAATATTGAAGTTTTTGTGCATTCAGATTTATAAAACCTGGGAGCTTCCCCTTTCGTTTGACACCCATATTGAAGGGAAATTTTAAGGTTTTTGGGCAATCATATTTTGACCGATAACTCAGTTATCGATAAATTTATCGAAATATGTCGATGTCCAAATGAAACCTGGGACCTTCCCCTTTCGTTTGACACCGATATTGTAGGGAAATTTTAAGGTTTTTGGGCAATCATATTTTGACCGATAACTCAGTTATCGATAAATTTGTCGAAATATGTCGATATCCAAAAGAAACCTGTGACCTTCCCCGTCCGTTTGGTACCCATATTGGAAATATTAAGGATTTTGGGCAATCACATTTTGACTGATAACTCAGTTATCGATAAATTTATCGAAATATATCGATGTCCAAATGAGACCTGGGGCCTTCCCCTTTCGTTTGATACCCATATTGTAGGGAAATTTTAAGGTTTTTGAGGAATCATATTTTGACCAATAACTCAGTTATCGATAAATTTATCGAAATATGTTGAGCCCAAATGAAACCTGGGGTCTTCCCCTTTCGTTTGAACTCCATATTGTAGGGAAATTTTAAGGTTTTCGGGCAACCACATTTTGACCGATAACTCAGTTATCGATAAATTTATCGAAATATATCGAAGTCCAAATGAAACCTTGGGCCTTCCCCTTTCGTTTGATACCCATTGTGTAGGTAAATTTTAAGGTTTTTGGGCAATCATATTTTGACCAATAACTCAGTTATCGATAAATTTATCGAAATATATCGAAGTCCAAATGAAACCTTGGGTCTTCCCCTTTCGTTTGAAACCCATATTCTAGGGAAATTTTAAGGTTTTTAGGCAATCATATTTTGACCGATAACACAGTTATCGATAAATTTATAGAAATATGTCGATGTCCCATATTGTAGGGAAATATTAAGGTTTTTGTGCATTCACATTTTTACCGATAACTCAGTTAGCGATAAATTTATCGAAATATGTCGATATCCAAATGAAACCTGGGACCTTCCCCTTTCGTTTGGTACCCATATTGTAGGGAAATATTAAGGTTTTTGGGAAATCACATTTTTACCGATAACTCAGTTAGCGATAAATTTATCGAAATATGTCGATATCCAAATGAAACCTGGGACCTTCCCCTTTCGTTTGGTACCCATATTGTAGGGAAATATTAAGGTTTTTGGGAAATCACATTTTGACCGATAAGTCAGTCATCGATAAATTTATCGAAATATATTGATGTCCAAATGAGACCTGGGGCCTTCCCCTTTCGTTTGAACTCCATATTGTAGGGAAATTTTAAGGTTTTTGTGCATTCACATTTTTACCGATAACTCAGTTAGCGATAAATTTATCGAAATATGTCGATATCCAAATGAAACCTGGGACCTTCCCCTTTCGTTTGGTACCCATATTGTAGGGAAATATTAAGGTTTTTGTGCATTCACATTTTTACCGATAACTCAGTTAGCGATAAATTTATCGAAATATGTCGATATCCAAATGAAACCTTGGGCCTTCCCCTTTCGTTTGAAACCCATATTGTAGGGAAATTTTAAGGTTTTTGTGCATTCACGTTTTTACCGATAACTCAGTTAGCGATAAATTTATCGAAATATGTCGATATCCAAATGAAACCTGGGACCTTCCCCTTTCGTTTGGTACCCATATTGTAGGGAAATATTAAGGTTTTTGTGCATTCACATTTTTACCGATAACTCAGTTAGCGATAAATTTATCGAAATATGTCGATATCCATATGAAACCTTGGGCCTTCCCCTTCCGTTTGAAACCCATATTGTAGGGAAATTTTAAGGTTTTCGGGCAACCACATTTTGACCGATAACTCAGTTATCGATAAATTTATCGAAATATATCGAAGTCCAAATGAAGCCTTGGGCCTTCCCCTTTCGTTTGAATCCCAAATTGTAGGGAATTTTTTAGGTTTTAGGGCAATCATATTTTGACCGATAACTCAGTTATCGATAAATTTATCGAAATATGTCGATGTCCAAATGAAACCTGGGGCCTTCCCCTTTCGTTTGATACCCATATTGTAGGGACATTTTACGGTTTTTGGGTCACTGGGGCTTAGACCGAACGAGAGTCACATACATACAAGCAAACAAGCAAACAAGCAAACAAGCAAACAAACAAACAAACAAGCTAACATACAAGTGAAGCTAATAAAAGCGTGGTAAAAAAGAATTTAAAAAAACCCAAAAAATGGTTACTTAGCAAATATATAAATGGCCGCCCCCTTTGCGAAGTTTTGTGAAGAGCTGGGAACGCCCTTGTCTTAGGTTATTTAAACGTATATACCTATCAGAGCTGTTAAAGAATTAAATCTATATTCTTTACGAGTCCATCAACTCCGAGTCTGTAGATAAAACACGGAATTTTGTTTGCATTTTTATCTAAAGGTGAACACTGTGCGCTGCATTTTGACGTCTACCGCATCGAATTTTCAAACGCGTTTTTCTCCACTTCACTGTAATAAAACCATGGAACTGCGCTTCATATTGTTCCTTTTTTATGTGACGATTATTTTCTACTTACCTTCTTGAAAAATTTGCCGTAATCTTCGAGAAATCAGCAAAAAACAGGAGGATTTTATGTATGTATGTAAATATATGAAAACATTGAGTAGGAGTTGCCGTAGCTAAAGAAAACAGAACCAAATTTTCGGGCTTATAGTTTCAAAACAATTTTCCGAAGACATTATCATACCAGAAATAAGTTTAGAACAAATATATAAATATATATATAATTTTTTGCCAACTCCGAACGGCACTTGCAAAGCAAATGAATTTTTTGCAGTTTCTGAATGGTTCCAATAAAAATTTGGCCTACTTACATTAAAATAAACAGACTTGAAGCATAATCCATCACATATAAAGTTTTAGAGTTAGGACCAAATTTTACAATGATACATGGCAGTCTCGTGTTTTATTACTATTTTGACAGCTTCAAATCAATACCAGGCATGCTAAAGGCTGAAAGTACGCAAATATCACCTCTGAAAGTTAAATTTCGAGAGTACTGAATTGAAATAAAATTAAAGAAAAAAAACTTTTTTAAAAATAAGCTTTTATTATTGGTTTATAAAATTAACTAAAAAGTAAAAAATAAATTGACTGTAAAGGAATATAACACTTTATAAGTTCATTGTAACCTTTAAAGATAATTTGGCTTCTTCGTCTGCCACAAAATAATTCCATATTGTACATAATTATATATTTCTAACATTAAAACTTTACACCTAAATTATTAAATCTTCCAGTATATATCACATTCCTAATTTTATTAATAATAAAAGTGTGTTAAATTTTGATGGTATAATTATGAACATTTAGGACCTTCTTTTCTATTTGATGGTATAATTAAGAACATTCAGGTGTTAAATTTTGATGGTATAATTAAGAACATTTAGGACCTTCTTTTCTATTTGATGGTATAATTAAGAACATTCAGGACCTTCTTTTCTTGCTATCGAAATTTAACACGCTTTTATTATTAATAAAATTAGGAATGTGATATATACTGGAAGATTTAATAATTTAGGTGTAAAGTTTTAATGTTAGAAATATATAATTATGTACAATATGGAATTATTTTGTGGCAGACGAAGAAGCCAAATTATCTTTAAAGGTTACAATGAACTTATAAAGTGCTATATTCCTTTACAGTCAATTTATTTTTTACTTTTTAGTTAATTTTATAAACCAATAATAAAAGCTTATTTTTAAAAAAGTTTTTTTTCTTTAATTTTATTTTTTACTTTTTAGTTCGGTTTATCAATAAGAGGCAATAATAGAATCTTTTACAATAAAGCCGCGTGGTTAATAAAGTTACTTTTGGGATATTTCAAAAATGAGATTTGCCTACCAGAGCCTCCAGGGTACCCGGTTCCATTCGTTGGTAAAAGATTTTCGGTGTGTAAGCATTCATAAAATCTAGCTATGTATGAATTTGTACACCAATATAACAGTTTTCAGTGTATCCTGTAAAATTTGTGCGGCTACGTATGCGCGGTTTTGCAGAGTTGCCGCAGCCTTGGAAAAAAGTGTATCAAAAGGATAAATATCACCTTTTTTTATTTATGATGTTCTTTATTCATTTAAAGTTGATTACAGACTAAAACTTATAGCTAAGCTTAAAGTAAATGAGCAGCGCTCCAATTGACTCGGTGGATAATGAGAGTGCGAGTACTCCGTAGAGTTATGTATGTACTAATAACGTATAAGAGCTAGCATAGTTAATAGGTTACAATGTATGTATATGTTTACTCTCTGGTATCTTAATGCATTACACTCATGTTAATTATGTTAGGAGTTACAGTCATGTTCAATACATTACACTACCCCCCGCTTAACTTAAATATACCCTTAGTTACTAGCTACAATTTATCAATTTCCATTTCATTACATTTCTTTATTTTTTAGCGGTAACATTTGCTTATTTTATGATTCTATTTCTTAATTGATATTTATAATTTTGTTTTTCGCTTTCCTGGTGTAATACATTATCCGTACCATTTATTTCTTCTTCTTTTCCCCCTTCTTGAGAACCTGCGGAAATTTGTTCGTTTTTATCGCTACTGGAATCTAACGTTTGCGACGGAAGTAGATCCACCACATTTTGATAATTGCCTGCTTCACTTGCGTTGGATGCGTTGCATGCCACTATTTAATTCGCATGACGCTTCCAAATTTTTCCAGAAGCTACAATTTTTACCCGGAAGGTCTGCTGACCTAGTTTTTCTAAAATTTCCGCCTTGGTCCAACTAACTTTTCCCGGCATCGAATAATCTTTAACAATAACTTGATTACCTTTTTACCACGCTTTTATTAGGTTCACTTGTATGTTTGTTTGTTTGCTTGCTTGCTTGCTTGTATGTATGTAACTCTCGTTCGGTTTAAGCCCCAGTGGCCCAAAAACCGTAAAATGTTTCTAAAATATGGGTATCAAACGAAAGGGGAACGCCCCAGGATTCATTTGGACTTCGATATATTTCGATAAATTTATCGATAACTGAGTTATCGGTCAAAATATGATTGCCCAAAAACCTAAAAAAATCCCTACAATATGGGTATCAAACGAAAGGTGAAGTCCCCAGGTTTCACTTGGACATCGACATATTTCGATAAATTTATCGATAACTGAGTTATCGGTCAAAATGTGGTTGCCCGAAAACCTTAAAATTTCCCTACAATTGATATGTATGCATATTTACGGAGGAATAAAGAAACACGACGGAGGTTGGCTTAAGACTGAAGAGTCAGCTTTATTAAAACATTTAACTTACTCACTAAAATTCTTAACGGTAATCACTTACAGCTATGAGTATTTTATATATTTATTTACTTACGGATGAACATAACTTAATATACATATATATATTTTTACATATATATCATTCCCTCCACCGTTTACTTAAAATTAGTTTTAATTAAATTCAAAAATTTCCATATACATTCTAGTTAAGATTCTAACATTCAATTCCAAAATTTTAATATAAATTCAACTTAAGAACTATCTAACTTTCTCCGTAAGCGTTCAGATCGCCTGAGTACTGGATCTGCACTGGGGTCTTCTACGTCTTTTTCGATAACATTGCTTATATGAAGTTACAGTGGGATTAAATCTCACTGTTTTGCCGTGAAATTTTTTCAATTGATTCAAATGAGCAACTCTTGTTCTGTTATTTATTTTAATAAGATATCTTACATTACTTAATTTCTTCACAATTATTCCTCTATCCCATTTACAATAATTATTTAATATGTTTCTGTACAAAATAGTTTCATTGGGCTTAAATTCATTTACTTTTTCAATATTTTTCTTTACCCTTTTTGGCTTACAGTATTTTTCTTTGATATTTTTCCCTTTTCTTTGTAACATTGTTTTCTCTTTTTGCTCTTTACAATATTTTTCCTTGTTTTTCTTTCTTCTGTCTGATATCGTTGCATTCTCTTTTTGCTCTTTTCTCATTTTCGCTACATGACTGTTTGTTACATTTGGATTCAAGAGATCTAAGAGAGTTTTAGGTTTATAGTTAAAGACAAGCTCAGCTGGAGTGACATTAGTTGTTGTAGTTGGCGTGGTACGGTATTTTAACAAAAAATTATTGATTTTAAAGTTCCATGATTTTGTTTTAATTTTTGGATCTAATAAAAATTTCTTTAATGTGTTTTTAACTGTTTGAACTCCCCGCTCTGCACTCCCGTTTGATTGGGGGTGATAGGGTGGGGACTTCAAGAGCTCTATACCATTACTTTTACAGAAATCAATGAAAGATTTTGATCCAAAGGGCGGACCATTGTCACTAACCAGTTGCTTGGGTAAACCAAAGGTGGAAAAAATTGTTCTTAACACTTCTAAAACGATTTGTGCATTTGTGGATTTTAATATTTTGGCTTCTATCCACTTCGAGAACGTGTCAAAAATAACCAAAATAGTAGCACCGTCAATTTTACAGAAATCGATATGAATGCGTTCGAATGGGTACGATGGACTGGGCCATGAAGTTAAGACTGGCTTTGAAGCGTTTTGACTTTGTGCACATGCCATACAACTTTTCACATAACTCTCGATGTCGGCATCTATGCCTGCCCACCATACATACGTCCGGGCCAACGATTTCATCCTCACAATTCCTATGTGCTCACTATGCAATAGTTGCAAGACATGACTCACAAGGTCTTTAGGGACTACAACGCGCTCCCCGTAAAATAAACATCCGTGTTCAGTACCCAACGACAAACGCTTTGTATAATAATTCAAATACTTTTTGTCGACCTTATTCGGCCAACCATGCACTACAAACTCGTTTACTTTTTTCAATACATCATCGTTTTGCAAGTTTTTATACACATCTTCAATTTTAAGAGGCAAATCATGTACTAAGTTAAAAATATTTATGCTATCGGTGTCATCATTAGTACTTTGCTGCAATGGCAATCGGGATAACGCATCTGCGTGACACATTTTTGAACCCTTCTTATATTTGATATCGTAGTCATACATTGAGAGAAAAATTGCCCACCTCTGAAGCCTATTGGACGCAACAGCAGGTAAATCTTTTCTGCAACCAAAAATTTCTTTCAGAGGTTGGTGATCACTCTCAATAGTGAAGTGCAGTCCATACAAATATTTATGGAATTTTCGCACTGCTACTACTATCGCCAATGCCTCTCGATGTAATTGTGAATAGTTTGTCTCAGCCGGTTTTAGTGTGCTTGAAACAAACAATATAGGGCGCTCTTCACCATCAATAATGTGAGATAAAACTCCTCCTACACCATAGGGGCTCGCATCGCACGAAACTACAATCGGTTTAGAGGGATCATAATGCGCCAGCACCCCAATATCAACAACCAATTGCTTACTGCGCTCAAAAACTTCTTGGTGCTCTTTTGTCCACCTCCACTTTACATTATTTTTCGTTAGCTCATGAAGCACAAACAACTCGCCCGACAAATTCCGAATGCAACGACAGTAATAATTTACCATGCCCAAATATGACTTCAACTGTTGCTTATTGGTAGGAGCCGGAGCTTTCACAACTGCTTCAACTTTTTTCTTAGATGGTGTTATGCCCTGTTCGTTAATATTATACCCAAGATAAGTTATTTCTTTTTTGAAAAAATGGCACTTCTTTAAATTTATTTTTACGTTAAATTCTACTAACTTGTCCAGTACCGCGTAAAGATTCTTTTTGCAATCTTCCAAATCGGAGCCACCAACCAATATGTCATCAAAATATACTTGCACCATCTTAAGCCCTTTTAAAATCTCGCCTATTATTTTGGAGAACAACTGTGGAGCAGTTTTCAGCCCGTATACTAACCGAGTATATTGGAATAATCCCTTATGGGTATTAATTGTGAGTAACTCTTTCGATCGCTCAGAAACTTTAACTTGGAGATAAGCTCCTGTGAGATCTAGTTTACAGAAAAACTTCCAACCTGACAGATTTGCGAGTATTTCGTCAATGCGAGGAATCACAAAATGTTCCATCTCGACGAATCTATTGACAGTTCTTCTGCAATTAACACACAATCGGATAGATCCATCTCCTTTATTCACAATTACAACGGGGCTCGCCCATTTGCTCCTATTTACTGGTATTAATACGCCTTGTGCACACAGTCTATCCAACTCATCTTCTACCTTTTTTCTCAAACCAAAAGGCACAGGGTATGCTTTAGCAAAAATTGGGTAGTGATCATCTTTTAAAATTATTTCAGCTTCATGTACCTTAATGGTTGAAGTACTTTCATTCGAGAATACGCATTCATATTTATTTATATCAAACGCAAATTTTTCGTTTCCAACTTTTAGGCTATTTATGTTGTTAAACATTTCACGCCACCTAGGCATAAGAGCAGACAACCAATTTCGGCCCATAAGTGGTTTAAACCTCGATGTACTATTTAATATTACCAATTTTAGCTTATTTACTTTGTTACCGAATTCAACATTTACTTCAATCTCACCCGCTACAACAACATTTTCTCCAGTGAGAACTTTGAGACTCTTATTGGCCGTTAGCATTTCAATGTGACTTAAGAATGCATGATAATCGGAAATATGACGTACAGAAACGCAAGCTCCCGTGTCTATTTCCATAGTGAACATAATTTTACATATTTTAACATTAACTTCAAGGGGCTTTGTTGAAATGCCTGCAGGTAAATTCAATACATCATTTACTGTATTTATTAAATAATTTAAATCATCTGAGTCGTCAGAACTTTCTTGCGAATAATTATAATCAAGGGACTTTATTTTATTTTTTGACATGTTTGCATTTTTATACCCAGCTGTACTTGTACACAGGGTATTATAACTTTGTTAGGATAACGGTTGGTTGTACAGGTATAAAGGAATCGAGATAGATATAGACTTCCATATATCAATATGATCAGGATCGAAAAAAAATTTGATTGAGCCATGTCCGTCCGTCCGTCCGTCCGTCCGTCCGTCCGTCCGTCCGTCCGTCCGTCCGTCCGTCTGTCCGTTAACACGATAACTTGAGCAAATAATGAGATATCTTCACCAAATTTGGCATGCGTACTTATTTGGGTTCAGAATAGATTGCTATTGAAAATGGGTAAAATCGGACCATAACCACGCCCCTTTTGGAACAAAGCGGACCACGCTTTTTCCACAATACTACTGTGTAGGGTTTTTAAAATTATTTTCAAATTTTTAGTTCAATACTCTCTAAAAGCGTGAGTTTTAGTTTTTTTAAACTATATTTATTTGAACTTGTTTCCCCCTTTGCCATTATAATAACGCATCTGGTTATGTTGCTGATCTTTTACCTTTTTCTTTACAGCGTCATCAGATTTTCGATCCGTTTCTCGTTTAGGATTCAAAATATCTAGCCGAGTCCGCAGTTTCCTGCCAAAAATCAGCTGTGCTGGCGATATACCCGTACTACTGTGCTCAGCGTTACGGTAATCTAATAGAAATCGATTTAAAACATCGTGGAACTCGGTCTCTTTAATTTGATACAACCCCCTCTTTAAGGCCGTTTTTATAAGTTTCACACCATTTTCGGCTTGGCCGTTAGTAGCCGGATGACCGACAGGCGAAGTTATGTGCCTAATTGAATTTCTTTCCAGAAAGTTTTCAAATTCTCGTGACACAAAAGCTGTCCCATTATCAGAGACTAAGATTTCCGGCAACCCAAACCGAGCAAAAATTTGCTTCAGCACGCCTATTGTCGCTCTGCTTGTCGTATTTTTGCCCATGTCCACGCATTCGACCCATTTGCTGTAGCTGTCCACTACTATTAGACACCAACGGTTCATAAAGGGTCCGAAGAAGTCGACATGTACCCTAGACCATGGTTTTTCAGGCCACTCCCACGACTTAAGCGTTTGTTTTGCCGGTTCTGGTCGTGTCATTAGGCAAGCTTCGCATGACTTTGTTTCTTTCTCAATGTCTGCACTTTGCGTTGGCCACCAGCAACATTCTCGAACCATTGATTTCATTTTAACAATCCCGAGATGAGAGGCATGAAGGTATTGCATAACTTCGGTTTGCAACGATTGTGGAACAAGCAACCTATGTCCCCAGAAAACGCATCCATTCTCTACAGACAACTCGAGCTTTCTGTTAAAAAAGGGGCGCATCGCTTTTTCCGCACAAGAACTGGGCCATCCCAACTGTATAAATTCACAAACCAGTTGGAGTAGCTTGTCATTTTTTGTTTCTGTTCTAATTTTTTCAATATTTAAGGGAACCTTGCTGTTCAGTTGAACATAATTCAAAAACACTCCCTCCGGACATTCTTCCTCCTCGGTTTTGTTAGCCGAGGGGTTTCTCGAAAAATAGTCCGCAATGTTGGTCTTGGACCTAATATTGACTATATCGAAGGAATATCCAGATAGCGTTAAAGCAATTCTCTGCAGTCTATTTGCAGCCATTACTGGAATTCCTTTTTTGGGATCGAAAATATGATGCAAAGGCTTATTGTCTGTGACCAGAGTGAAGTGGCGACCGTACAAGAAGTGATGAAACTTCTTTACACCGTATAAGATTGCCACCGCTTCACGATCCAGCTGCGAGTAAACTCTATAGGCCTTTCAATGCCCTCTTTAGAAATTTGTGACAAAACTGCCCCAACCCCTACCGGGCTTGCATCTACTGTCAGCTTGGTTTCCCGCTGGGGTTCAAAATGTGCTAAACACGTTTCTTTTTTACCACGCTTTTATTAGGTTCACTTGTATGTTTGTTTGTTTGCTTGCTTGCTTGCTTGTATGTATGTAACTCTCGTTCGGTTTAAGCCCCAGTGGCCCAAAAACCGTAAAATGTCCCTAAAATATGGGTATCAAACGAAAGGGGAAGGCCCCAGGTTTCATTTGGACTTCGATATATTTCGATAGATTTATCGATAACTGAGTTATCGGTCAAAATATGATTGCCCAAAAACGTAAACAATTCCCTACAATATGGGTATCAAACGAAAGGTGAAGGCCGCAGGTTTCATTTAGACATCGACATATTTCGATAAATTTATCGATAACTGAGTTATCGGTCAAAATATGATTGCCCAAAAACCTAAAAAATTCACTACTATATGGGTATCAAACGAAAGGGGAGGGCCCCAGGTTTCATTTGGACATCGACATATTTCGATAAATTTATCTTGGACATCGACATATCAAAATATGAAGACCCAAAGGCCTAAAAAATTCCCTACAATATGGGTATCAAACGAAAGGTGAAGTCCCCATGTTTCACTTGGACATCGACATATTTCGATAAATTTATCGATAACTGAGTTGTCGGTCAAAATGTGGGCCCCAGGTTTCATTTGGACTTCGATATATTTCGATAAATTTATCGATAACTGAGTTATCGGTCAAAATATGATTGCCCAAAAACCTAAAAAAAATCCCTACAATATGGGTATCAAACGAAAGGTGAGGCCCCAGGTTTCATTTGGACATCGACATATTTCGATAAATTTATCGATAACTGAGTTATCGGTCAAAATATGAAGGCACAAGAACCTAAAAAAAATCCCTACAATATGGGTATCAAACGAAAGGTGAAGGCCCCAGGTTTCACTTGGACATCGACATATTTCGATAAATTTATCGATAACTGAGTTATCGGTCAAAATGTGGTTGCCCGAAAACCTTAAAATTTCCCTACAATATGGGTATCAAACGAAAGGGGAAGGCCCCAGGTTTCATTTGGAATTCGATATATTTCGATAAATTGATCGATAACTGAGTTATCGGTCAAAATATAAATGCCCAAAAACCTAAAAAGTTCCCTACAATATGGGCATCGAACGAAAGGTGAAGGCCCCAGGTCTCATTTGGACTTCGATAAATTTATCGATAACTGAGTTATCGGTCAAAATATGATTGCCCAAAATTCTTAAAAATTCCCCACAATATGGGTATCAAACGAAAGGTGGGGGTCCCAGGTTTCACTTGGACATCGACATATTTCGATAAATTTATGGATTACTGAGTTATCGGTCAAAATATAATTGCCCAAAAACCTAAAAAATTCCCTACAATAGGGGTATCAAACGAAAGGTGAAGGCCCCAGGTCTCATTTGGACTTCGATATATTTCGATAAATTTATCGATAACTGAGTTATTGGTCAAAATATGATTGCCCAAAAACCTAAAAAATTCCCTACAATATGGGTATCAAACGAAAGGGAAAGGCCCCAGGTTTCCTTTGGACTTCGATATATTTCGATAAATTTATCGATAACTGAGTTATTGTCAAAATCTGAGGCAAAATGCCTTAAAATTCCCTAACAATATGGGTATCAAACGAAAGTGGAAGTCCAGAGGTTTCGTTTGGACTTCGATATATTTCGATAAATTTATCGATAACTGAGTTATCGGTCAAAATATGATTGCCCAAAAACCTAAAAAATCCCTACAATATGGGTATCAAACGAAAGGTGAAGGCCCCAGGTTTCATTTGGACTTCGATATATTTCGATAAATTTATCGATAACTGAGTTATCGGTTAAAATATGATTGCCCAAAAACCTAAAAAAATCCCTACAATATGGGTATCAAACGAAAGGTGAAGGCCCCAGGTTTCATTTGGACATCGACATATTTCGATAAATTTATCGATAACTGAGTTATTGGTCAATATGTGGTTGCCCGAAAACCTTAAAATTTCCCTACAATATGGGTATCAAACGAAAGGGGAAGGCCCCAGGTTTCATTTGGAATTCGATATATTTCGATAAATTGATCGATAACTGAGTTATCGGTCAAAATATAAATGCCCAAAAACCTAAAAAGTTCCCTACAATATGGGTATCAAACGAAAGGTGAAGGCCCCAGGTCTCATTTGGACTTCGATAAATTGATCGATAACTGAGTTATCGGTCAAAATATGATTGCCCAAAAACCTTAAAAATTCCCCACAATATGGGTATCAAACGAAAGGTGAGGGTCCCAGGTTTCACTTGGACATCGACATATTTCGATAAATTTATCGATTACTGAGTTATCGGTCAAAATATAATTGCCCAAAAACCTAAAAAATTCCATACAATATCGGTATCAAGCGAAAGGTGAAGGCCCCAGGTCTCATTTGGACTTCGATATATTTCGATAACTGAGTTATCGGTCAAAATATGATTGCCCAAAAACCTAAAAAATTCCCTACAATATGGGTAACAAACGAAAGGGAAAGGCCCCAGGTTTCATTTGGACTTCGATATATTTCGATAACTGAGTTATTATCAAAATCTGAGGCAAAATGCCTAAAAATTCCCTAACAATATGGGTATCAAACGAAAGTGGAAGTCCAGAGGTTTCGTTTGGACTTCGATATATTTCGATAAATTTATCGATAACTGAGTTATCGGTCAAAATATGATTGCCCAAAAACCTAAAAAATCCCTACAATATGGGTATCAAACGAAAGGTGAAGGCCCCAGGTTTCATTTGGACTTCGATATATTTCGATAAATTTATCGATAACTGAGTTATCGGTCAAAATATGATTGCCCAAAAACCTTAAAAATTCCCCACAATATGGGTATCAAACGAAAGGTGAGGGTCCCAGGTTTCACTTGGACATCGACATATTTCGATAAATTTATCGATTACTGAGTTATCGGTCAAAATATAATTGCCCAAAAACCTAAAAAATTCCCTACAATATGGGTATCAAACGAAAGGTGAAGGCCCCAGGTCTCATTTGGACTTCGATATATTTCGATAACTGAGTTATCGGTCAAAATATGATTGCCCAAAAACCTAAAAAATTCCCTACAATATGGGTATCAAACGAAAGGGAAAGGCCCCAGGTTTCATTTGGACTTCGATATATTTCGATAACTGAGTTATTGTCAAAATCTGAGGCAAAATGCCTTAAAATTCCCTAACAATATGGGTATCAAACGAAAGTGGAAGTCCAGAGGTTTCGTTTGGACTGCTGTATTTTTCGATATATTTATCGATAATTTCCTAGGACATTTGACTAAAAAGTAAAAAATAAATATAGTTTAAAAAAACTAAAACTCACGCTTTTAGAGAGTATTGAACTAAAAATTTGAAAATAATTTTAAAAACCCTACACAGTAGTATTGTGGAAAAAGCGTGGTCCGCTTTGTCCCATAATTTTCGTATATCGAGCGCTCGACGCTTTTCCCACATAATGCTAGTTTCTTTACTGCGCTTTCATTAGCTTTACTTGTACATACATTCATATGTATTTTTGCTTGTTTGTATGTAACTCTACTTCAGTCTATCCGATAGTGGCATATGACTGTCACAAAAACCTTGAAATGTGCCTTCCATGTGGGTGTCAAACGATAGGAGGTTGCATTTGGACTTCGATATATTTATCGATAACTAAGTTATCGGTCATAAATCCTACTACCTATATCAAACGAAAGGGAAGGTCCACAGGTTTCTATTATTTAAACCAAGGAATATTTCGATATATTTATCGATAACTGACTTAACGGTCAAAATGAGGTTGTCCAATAATATTGAAAATTGGCTACAATATGGGTATCAAACGAAAGTGGAGGCCCAGAGGTTTCGTTTGCACTGCGGTATACTTCGATATACATATATATCGATTACTTCATAACACACTTAACTAAAAAGTAAAAATAAATATAGTTTAAAAAGCGAAAACACGCGCTTTTAAAGAATATTGCACTAAAAAGGTAAAAATAATTTAAATAAAAAACGAAGATTATGGAACAAAGCGGACCACGCTTTTTCCACAATACTACTGTGTAGGGTTTTTAAAATTATTTTCAAATTTTTAGTTCAATACTCTCTAAAAGCGTGAGTTTTAGTTTTTTTAAACTATATTTATTACCACGCTTTTATTAGGTTCACTTGTATGTTGGTTTGTTTGCTTGCTTGCTTGTATGTATGTAACTCTCGTTCGGTTTAAGCCCCAGTGGCCCAAAAACCGTAAAATGTCCCTAAAATATGGGTATCAAACGAAAGGTGAAGGCCCCTGGTTTCATTTGGACATCGACATATTTCGATAAATTTATCGATAAATGAGTTATCGGTCAAAATGTGGTTGCCCGAAAACCTTAAAATTTCGCTACAATATGGGTATAAAACGAGAGGGGAAGGCTCCAGGTTTCATTTGGACTTCGATATATTTCGATAAATTTATCGAAATTTTTTTATTATAATATTGCATTGTCATCGGGGTTATACATGGGTGCAGAATTTCAGATCAATCGGACACCGGGAAGTGTATCAAATTTAGCTTGCAAGATTTGATTACAGACAGCCGTCAGGTGAAACTAAATAAAAGCTTATAAAAATTGAATTGATTCACCAAAGTTTGCAATCAATTGAGAGAGTTATTGAATGAGAGTTATTTCGATGTAATTCAGTTCAAACTCCAACTGAATTACTTTCTCGCATTCTTTAATTCTTTGAATGGAAAATATGAATTCAACATGTCAAATTCAACGAAAAACATTTGAAAAAATGAATAACTCCTGAGTTATAACTGTTTTGATTCATTCAATTAACAGGCCTGATACCTATGAATGTATTAAAACGGATAAAAGAAAGTTAAATTAAGCGATGTTTATGCATCGATTCCATAAAAATCCATAAGCGAATAGGTGATTATTCAAAAATAACCTAATTATTTGCTTTTAATATGATTTGTAATCCAATTTTAAAATTTAGCTTTCATCTTAATGCTTCGACGTTGAAATAAAATTAGCAAATTATTCGCACCGATAGTTCCAATGCAAAAATCAATTGACATCTAAAATCGAATGTTAAATATCGTCGGAAAAACTGCAAAACCGCACATTCGACATTTCAAAAATGAGATTTGCCTACCAGAGCCTCCAGGGTACCCGGTTCCATTCGTTGGTAAAAGATTTTCGGTGTGTAAGCATTCATAAAATCTAGCTATGTATGAATTTGTACACCAATATAACAGTTTTCAGTGTATCCTGTAAAATTTGTGCGGCTACGTATGCGCGGTTTTGCAGAGTTGCCGCAGCCTTGGAAAAAAGTGTATCAAAAGGATAAATATCACCTTTTTTTATTTATGATGTTCTTTATTCATTTAAAGTTGATTACAGACTAAAACTTATAGCTAAGCTTAAAGTAAATGAGCAGCGCTCCAATTGACTCGGTGGATAATGAGAGTGCGAGTACTCCGTAGAGTTATGTATGTACTAATAACGTATAAGAGCTAGCATAGTTAATAGGTTACAATATATGTATATGTTTACTCTCTGGTATCTTAATGCATTACACTCATGTTAATTATGTTAGGAGTTACAGTCATGTTCAATACATTACACTACCCCCGCTTAACTTAAATATACCCTTAGTTACTAGCTACAATTTATCAATTTCCATTTCATTACATTTCTTTATTTTTTAGCGGTAACATTTGCTTATTTTATGATTCTATTTCTTAATTGATATTTATAATTTTGTTTTTCGCTTTCCTGGTGTAATACATTATCCGTACCATTTATTTCTTCTTCTTTTCCCCCTTCTTGAGAACCTGCGGAAATTTGTTCGTTTTTATCGCTACTGGAATCTAACGTTTGCGACGGAAGTAGATCCACCACATTTTGATAATTGCCTGCTTCACTTGCGTTGGATGCGTTGCATGCCACTATTTAATTCGCATGACGCTTCCGAATTTTTCCAGAAGCTACAATTTTTACCCGGAAGGTCTGCTGACCTAGTTTTTCTAAAATTTCCGCCTTGGTCCAACTAACTTTTCCCGGCATCGAATAATCTTTAACAATAACTTGATCACCTTTTTACCACGCTTTTATTAGGTTCACTTGTATGATTGTTTGTATGCTTGCTTGCTTGCTTGTATGTATGTAACTCTCGTTCGGTTTAAGCCCCAGTGGCCTAAACCGTAAAATGTCCCTAAAATATGGGTATCAAACGAAAGGGGAACGCCCCAGGATTCATTTGGACTTCGATATATTTCGATAAATTTATCGATAACTGAGTTATCGGTCAAAATATGATTGCCCAAAAACCTAAAAAAATCCCTACAATATGGGTATCAAACGAAAGGTGAAGTCCCCAGGTTTCACTTGGACATCGACATATTTCGATAAATTTATCGATAATGAGTTATCGGTCAAAATGTGGTTGCCCGAAAACCTTAAAATTTCCCTACAATATGGGTATCAAACGAAAGGGGAAGGCCCCAGGTTTCATTTGGACTTCGATATATTTCGATAGATTTATCGATAACTGAGTTATCGGTCAAAATATGATTGCCCAAAAACGTAAACAATTCCCTACAATATGGGTATCAAACGAAAGGTGAAGGCCGCAGGTTTCATTTAGACATCGACATATTTCGATAAATTTATCGATAACTGAGTTATCGGTCAAAATATGATTGCCCAAAAACCTAAAAAATTCACTACTATATCAGGTTTCATTTGGACATCGACATATTTCGATAAATTTATCTTGGACATCGACATATCAAAATATGAAGGCCCAAAGGCCTAAAAAATTCACTACAATATGGGTATCAAACGAAAGGTGAAGTCCCCATGTAACTGAGTTATCGGTCAAAATATAAATGCCCAAAAACCTAAAAAGTTCCCTACAATATGGGTATCGAACGAAAGGTGAAGGCCCCAGGTCTCATTTGGACTTCGATAAATTTATCGATAACTGAGTTATCGGTCAAAATATGATTGCCCAAAAACCTTAAAAATTCCCCACAATATGGGTATCAAACGAAAGGTGGGGGTCCCAGGTTTCACTTGGACATCGACATATTTCGATAAATTTATCGATTACTGAGTTATCGGTCAAAATATAATTGCCCAAAAACCTAAAAAATTCCCTACAATATGGGTATCAAACGAAAGGTGAAGGCCCCAGGTCTCATTTGGACTTCGATATATTTCGATAAATTTATCGATAACTGAGTTATCGGTCAAAATATGATTGCCCAAAAACCTAAAAAATTCCCTACAATATGGGTATCAAACGAAAGGGAAAGGCCCCAGGTTTCCTTTGGACTTCGATATATTTCGATAAATTTATCGATAACTGAGTTATTGTCAAAATCTGAGGCAAAATTCCTTAAAATTCCCTAACAATATGGGTATCAAACGAAAGTGGAAGTCTAGAGGTTTCGTTTGGACTTCGATATATTTCGATAAATTTATCGATAACTGAGTTATCGGTCAAAATATGATTGCCCAAAAACCTAAAAAATCCCTACAATATGGGTATCAAACGAAAGGTGAAGGCCCCAGGTTTCATTTGGACTTCGATATATTTCGATAAATTTATCGATAAGTGAGTTATCGGTCAAAATATGATTGCCCAAAAACCTAAAAAAATCCCTACAATATGGGTATCAAACGAAAGGTGAAGGCCCCAGGTTTCATTTGGACATCGACATATTTCGATAAATTTATCGATAACTGAGTTATCGGTCAAAATATGATTGCCCAAAAACCTGAAAAATTCCCTACAATATGGGTATCAAACGAAAGGGGAGGGCCCCAGGTTTCATTTGGACATCGACATATTTCGATAAACTTATCGATAACTGAGTTATCGGTCAAAATATGAAGGCCCAAAAAACTAAAAAAAAATCCCTACAATATGGGTATCAAACGAAAGGTGAAGGCCCCAGGTTTCACTTGGACATCGACATATTTCGATAAATTTATCGATAACTGAGTTATCGGTCAATATGTGGTTGCCCGAAAACCTTAAAATTTCCCTACAATATGGGTATCAAACGAAAGGGGAAGGCCCCAGGTTTCATTTGGAATTCGATATATTTCGATAAATTGATCGATAACTGAGTTATCGGTCAAAATATAAATGCCCAAAAACCTAAAAAGTTCCCTACAATATGGGTATCAAACGAAAGGTGAAGGCCCCAGGTCTCATTTGGACTTCGATAAATTTATCGATAACTGAGTTATCGGTCAAAATATAATTGCCCAAAAACCTAAAAAATTCCCTACAATATGGGTATCAAACGAAAGGTGAAGGCCCCAGGTCTCATTTGGACTTCGATATATTTCGATAACTGAGTTATCGGTCAAAATATGATTGCCCAAAAACCTAAAAAATTCCCTACAATATGGGTATCAAACGAAAGGGAAAGGCCCCAGGTTTCATTTGGACTTCGATATATTTCGATAACTGAGTTATTGTCAAAATCTGAGGCAAAATGCCTTAAAATTCCCTAACAATATGGGTATCAAACGAAAGTGGAAGTCCAGAGGTTTCGTTTGGACTGCTGTATTTTTCGATATATTTATCGATAATTTCCTAGGACATTTGACTAAAAAGTAAAAAATAAATATAGTTTAAAAAAACTAAAACTCACGCTTTTAGAGAGTATTGAACTAAAAATTTGAAAATAATTTTAAAAACCCTACACAGTAGTATTGTGGAAAAAGCGTGGTCCGCTTTGTCCCATAATTTTCGTATATCGAGCGCTCGACGCTTTTCCCACATAATGCTAGTTTCTTTACTGCGCTTTCATTAGCTTTACTTGTACATACATTCATATGTATTTTTGCTTGTTTGTATGTAACTCTACTTCAGTCTATCCGATAGTGGCATATGACTGTCACAAAATCCTTGAAATGTGCCTTCCATGTGGGTGTCAAACGATAGGAGGTTGCATTTGGACTTCGATATATTTATCGATAACTAAGTTATCGGTCATAAATCCTACTACCTATATCAAACGAAAGGGAAGGTCCACAGGTTTCTATTATTTAAACCAAGGAATATTTCGATATATTTATCGATAACTGACTTAACGGTCAAAATGAGGTTGTCCAATAATATTGAAAATTGGCTACAATATGGGTATCAAACGAAAGTGGAGGCCCAGAGGTTTCGTTTGCACTGCGGTATACTTCGATATACATATATATCGATTACTTCATAACACACTTAACTAAAAAGTAAAAATAAATATAGTTTAAAAAGCGAAAACACGCGCTTTTAAAGAATATTGCACTAAAAAGGTAAAAATAATTTAAATAAAAAACGAAGATTATGGAACAAAGCGGACCACGCTTTTTCCACAATACTACTGTGTAGGGTTTTTAAAATTATTTGCAAATTTTAAGTTCAATACTCTCTAAAAGCGTGAGTTTTAGTTTTTTTAAACTATATTTATTACCACGCTTTTATTAGGTTCACTTGTATGTTGGTTTGTTTGCTTGCTTGCTTGTATGTATGTAACTCTCGTTCGGTTTAAGCCCCAGTGGCCCAAAAACCGTAAAATGTCCCTAAAATATGGGTATCAAACGAAAGGTGAAGGCCCCTGGTTTCATTTGGACATCGACATATTTCGATAAATTTATCGATAAATGAGTTATCGGTCAAAATGTGGTTGCCCGAAAACCTTAAAATTTCGCTACAATATGGGTATAAAACGAGAGGGGAAGGCTCCAGGTTTCATTTGGACTTCGATATATTTCGATAAATTTATCGAAATTTTTTTATTATAATATTGCATTGTCATCGGGGTTATACATGGGTGCAGAATTTCAGATCAATCGGACACCGGGAAGTGTATCAAATTTAGCTTGCAAGATTTGATTACAGACAGCCGTCAGGTGAAACTAAATAAAAGCTTATAAAAATTGAATTGATTCACCAAAGTTTGCAATCAATTGAGAGAGTTATTGAATGAGAGTTATTTCGATGTAATTCAGTTCAAACTCCAACTGAATTACTTTCTCGCATTCTTTAATTCTTTGAATGGAAAATATGAATTCAACATGTCAAATTCAACGAAAAACATTTGAAAAAATGAATAACTCCTGAGTTATAACTGTTTTGATTCATTCAATTAACAGGCCTGATACCTATGAATGTATTAAAACGGATAAAAGAAAGTTAAATTAAGCGATGTTTATGCATCGATTCCATAAAAATCCATAAGCGAATAGGTGATTATTCAAAAATAACCTAATTATTTGCTTTTAATATGATTTGTAATCCAATTTTAAAATTTAGCTTTCATCTTAATGCTTCGACGTTGAAATAAAATTAGCAAATTATTCGCACCGATAGTTCCAATGCAAAAATCAATTGACATCTAAAATCGAATGTTAAATATCGTCGGAAAAACTGCAAAACCGCACATTCGACATTTCAAAAATGAGATTTGCCTACCAGAGCCTCCAGGGTACCCGGTTCCATTCGTTGGTAAAAGATTTTCGGTGTGTAAGCATTCATAAAATCTAGCTATGTATGAATTTGTACACCAATATAACAGTTTTCAGTGTATCCTGTAAAATTTGTGCGGCTACGTATGCGCGGTTTTGCAGAGTTGCCGCAGCCTTGGAAAAAAGTGTATCAAAAGGATAAATATCACCTTTTTTTATTTATGATGTTCTTTATTCATTTAAAGTTGATTACAGACTAAAACTTATAGCTAAGCTTAAAGTAAATGAGCAGCGCTCCAATTGACTCGGTGGATAATGAGAGTGCGAGTACTCCGTAGAGTTATGTATGTACTAATAACGTATAAGAGCTAGCATAGTTAATAGGTTACAATGTATGTATATGTTTACTCTCTGGTATCTTAATGCATTACACTCATGTTAATTATGTTAGGAGTTACAGTCATGTTCAATACATTACACTACCCCCCGCTTAACTTAAATATACCCTTAGTTACTAGCTACAATTTATCAATTTCCATTTCATTACATTTCTTTATTTTTTAGCGGTAACATTTGCTTATTTTATGATTCTATTTCTTAATTGATATTTATAATTTTATTTTTCGCTTTCCTGGTGTAATACATTATCCGTACCATTTATTTCTTCTTCTTTTCCCCCTTCTTGAGAACCTGCGGAAATTTGTTCGTTTTTATCGCTACTGGAATCTAACGTTTGCGACGGAAGTAGATCCACCACATTTTGATAATTGCCTGCTTCACTTGCGTTGGATGCGTTGCATGCCACTATTTAATTCGCATGACGCTTCCGAATTTTTCCAGAAGCTACAATTTTTACCCGGAAGGTCTGCTGACCTAGTTTTTCTAAAATTTCCGCCTTGGTCCAACTAACTTTTCCCGGCATCGAATAATCTTTAACAATAACTTGATCACCTTTTTACCACGCTTTTATTAGGTTCACTTGTATGTTTGTTTGTTTGCTTGCTTGCTTGCTTGTATGTATGTAACTCTCGTTCGGTTTAAGCCCCAGTGGCCTAAACCGTAAAATGTCCCTAAAATATGGGTATCAAACGAAAGGGGAACGCCCCAGGATTCATTTGGACTTCGATATATTTCGATAAATTTATCGATAACTGAGTTATCGGTCAAAATATGATTGCCCAAAAACCTAAAAAAATCCCTACAATATGGGTATCAAACGAAAGGTGAAGTCCCCAGGTTTCACTTGGACATCGACATATTTCGATAAATTTATCGATAACTGAGTTATCGGTCAAAATGTGGTTGCCCGAAAACCTTAAAATTTCCCTACAATATGGGTATCAAACGAAAGGGGAAGGCCCCAGGTTTCATTTGGACTTCGATATATTTCGATAGATTTATCGATAACTGAGTTATCGGTCAAAATATGATTGCCCAAAAACGTAAACAATTCCCTACAATATGGGTATCAAACGAAAGGTGAAGGCCGCAGGTTTCATTTAGACATCGACATATTTCGATAAATTTATCGATAACTGAGTTATCGGTCAAAATATGATTGCCCAAAAACCTAAAAAATTCACTACTATATGGGTATCAAACGAAAGGGGAGGGCCCCAGGTTTCATTTCGACATCGACATATTTCGATAAATTTATCTTGGACATCGACATATCAAAATATGAAGGCCCAAAGGCCTAAAAAATTCACTACAATATGGGTATCAAACGAAAGGTGAAGTCCCCATGTAACTGAGTTATCGGTCAAAATATAAATGCCCAAAAACCTAAAAAGTTCCCTACAATATGGGTATCGAACGAAAGGTGAAGGCCCCAGGTCTCATTTGGACTTCGATAAATTTATCGATAACTGAGTTATCGGTCAAAATATGATTGCCCAAAAACCTTAAAAATTCCCCACAATATGGGTATCAAACGAAAGGTGGGGGTCCCAGGTTTCACTTGGACATCGACATATTTCGATAAATTTATCGATTACTGAGTTATCGGTCAAAATATAATTGCCCAAAAACCTAAAAAATTCCCTACAATATGGGTATCAAACGAAAGGTGAAGGCCCCAGGTCTCATTTGGACTTCGATATATTTCGATAAATTTATCGATAACTGAGTTATCGGTCAAAATATGATTGCCCAAAAACCTAAAAAATTCCCTACAATATGGGTATCAAACGAAAGGGAAAGGCCCCAGGTTTCCTTTGGACTTCGATATATTTCGATAAATTTATCGATAACTGAGTTATTGTCAAAATCTGAGGCAAAATTCCTTAAAATTCCCTAACAATATGGGTATCAAACGAAAGTGGAAGTCTAGAGGTTTCGTTTGGACTTCGATATATTTCGATAAATTTATCGATAACTGAGTTATCGGTCAAAATATGATTGCCCAAAAACCTAAAAAATCCCTACAATATGGGTATCAAACGAAAGGTGAAGGCCCCAGGTTTCATTTGGACTTCGATATATTTCGATAAATTTATCGATAAGTGAGTTATCGGTCAAAATATGATTGCCCAAAAACCTAAAAAAATCCCTACAATATGGGTATCAAACGAAAGGTGAAGGCCCCAGGTTTCATTTGGACATCGACATATTTCGATAAATTTATCGATAACTGAGTTATCGGTCAAAATATGATTGCCCAAAAACCTGAAAAATTCCCTACAATATGGGTATCAAACGAAAGGGGAGGGCCCCAGGTTTCATTTGGACATCGACATATTTCGATAAACTTATCGATAACTGAGTTATCGGTCAAAATATGAAGGCCCAAAAACCTAAAAAAAATCCCTACAATATGGGTATCAAACGAAAGGTGAAGGCCCCAGGTTTCACTTGGACATCGACATATTTCGATAAATTTATCGATAACTGAGTTATCGGTCAATATGTGGTTGCCCGAAAACCTTAAAATTTCCCTACAATATGGGTATCAAACGAAAGGGGAAGGCCCCAGGTTTCATTTGGAATTCGATATATTTCGATAAATTGATCGAAAACTGAGTTATCGGTCAAAATATAAATGCCCAAAAACCTAAAAAGTTCCCTACAATATGGGTATCAAACGAAAGGTGAAGGCCCCAGGTCTCATTTGGACTTCGATAAATTTATCGATAACTGAGTTATCGGTCAAAATATGATTGCCCAAAAACCTAAAAAAATCCCTACAATATGGGTATCAAACGAAAGGTGAAGGCCCCAGGTTTCATTTGGACATCGACATATTTCGATAAATTTATCGATAACTGAGTTATCGGTCAAAATATGATTGCCCAAAAACCTGAAAAATTCCCTACAATATGGGTATAAAACGAAAGGGGAGGGCCCCAGGTTTCATTTGGACATCGACATATTTCGATAAACTTATCGATAACTGAGTTATCGGTCAAAATATGAAGGCCCAAAAACCTAAAAAAAATCCCTACAATATGGGTATCAAACGAAAGGTGAGGGTCCCAGGTTTCACTTGGACATCGACATATTTCGATAAATTTATCGATTACTGAGTTATCGGTCAAAACATAATTGCCCAAAAACCTAAAAAATTCCCTGCAATATGGGTATCAAACGAAAGGTGAAGGCCCCAGGTCTCATTTGGACTTCGATATATTTCGATAACTGAGTTATCGGTCAAAATATGATTGCCCAAAAACCCAACCAAAAACCTAAAAAGTTCCCTACAATATGGGTATCAAACGAAAGGTGAAGGCCCCAGGTCTCATTTGGACTTCGATAAATTTATCGATAACTGAGTTATCGGTCAAAATATGATTGCCCAAAAACCTAAAAAAATCCCTACAATATGGGTATCAAACGAAAGGTGAAGGCCCCAGGTTTCATTTGGACATCGACATATTTCGATAAATTTATCGATAACTGAGTTATCGGTCAAAATATGATTGCCCAAAAACCTGAAAAATTCCCTACAATATGGGTATCAAACGAAAGGGAAAGGCCCCAGGTTTCATTTGGACTTCGATATATTTCGATAACTGAGTTATTGTCAAAATCTGAGGCAAAATGCCTTAAAATTCCCTAACAATATGGGTATCAAACGAAAGTGGAAGTCCAGAGGTTTCGTTTGGACTGCTGTATTTTTCGATATATTTATCGATAATTTCCTAGGACATTTGACTAAAAAGTAAAAAATAAATATAGTTTAAAAAAACTAAAACTCACGCTTTTAGAGAGTATTGAACTAAAAATTTGAAAATAATTTTAAAAACCCTACACAGTAGTATTGTGGAAAAAGCGTGGTCCGCTTTGTCCCATAATTTTCGTATATCGAGCGCTCGACGCTTTTCCCACATAATGCTAGTTTCTTTACTGCGCTTTCATTAGCTTTACTTGTACATACATTCATATGTATTTTTGCTTGTTTGTATGTAACTCTACTCTATAGTGGCATATGACTGTCACAAAAACCTTGAAATGTGCCTTCCATGTGGGTGTCAAACGATAGGAGGTTGCATTTGGACTTCGATATATTTATCGATAACTAAGTTATCGGTCATAAATCCTACTACCTATATCAAACGAAAGGGAAGGTCCACAGGTTTCTATTATTTAAACCAAGGAATATTTCGATATATTTATCGATAACTGACTTAACGGTCAAAATGAGGTTGTCCAATAATATTGAAAATTGGCTACAATATGGGTATCAAATGAAAGTGGAGGCCCAGAGGTTTCGTTTGCACTGCGGTATACTTCGATATACATATATATCGATTACTTCATAACACACTTAACTAAAAAGTAAAAATAAATATAGTTTAAAAAGCGAAAACACGCGCTTTTAAAGAATATTGCACTAAAAAGGTAAAAATAATTTAAATAAAAAACGAAGATTATGGAACAAAGCGGACCACGCTTTTTCCACAATACTACTGTGTAGGGTTTTTAAAATTATTTTCAAATTTTTAGTTCAATACTCTCTAAAAGCGTGAGTTTTAGTTTTTTTAAACTATATTTATTACCACGCTTTTATTAGGTTCACTTGTATGTTGGTTTGTTTGCTTGCTTGCTTGTATGTATGTAACTCTCGTTCGGTTTAAGCCCCAGTGGCCCAAAAACCGTAAAATGTCCCTAAAATATGGGTATCAAACGGAAGGGGAATGCCCCAGGTCTCTTTTGGACATCGACATATTTCGATAAATTTATCGATAACTGAGTTATCGGTCAAAATATTGTGACGAATTCGATGATTCCTTGATTATTTTCCCTGAGTTCGATCACTGTACGTTAAATAAAACACTCCGATTCTGTTTAATAAGTAGTACGCTTTATTCAGTACTAAAAACCGTAGTACAATATCGCGGGCTTCACTGTACAACACTTCAAAATAAACTGACTGATTTGCGTTGCCTTTGCGCGGTTTATATACCCTAGCCAACAGCAGCTTCACAACCTAGAAATGTCTACACCTTTCTGGTTTATTCGTGCAACAGTGTTCTCGAAGCGTTTATCTATCGTCATCTCCTCTTTGTGCCACATTCGCAAACACGCGAGCTGCCTCTCCCTCTGTCGCTCTCACGTCATGTATCTAAACAGCTGTAGTTGTGGTAGTGACGTTAGTGATGGAAATACGCTAGAATTGGGAGATGAGCGATTCTTGAGAACATTCGCCACAATATGATTGCCCAAAAACCTAAAAAATTCCCTACTATATGGGTATCAAACGAAAGGGGAACGCCCCAGGTCTCTTTTGGACATCGACATATATCGATAAATTTATCGATAACTGAGTTATCGGTCAAAATGTGGTTGCCCGAAAACCTTAAAATTTCCCTACAATATGGGTATCAAACGAAAGGGGAAGGCTCCAGGTTTCATTTGCACGTCGACATATTTCGATACATTTATCGATAACTGAGTTATCGGTCAAAATGTGGTTGCCCGAAAAACTTAAAATTTCCCTACAATATGGGTATCAAACGAAAGGTGAAGGCCCCAGGTTTCATTTGGACTTCGATATATTTCGATAAATTCATCGATAACTGAGTTATCGGTCAAAATGTGGTTGCCCGAAAACCTAAAAAAATGCCTACAATATGGGTATCAAACGAAAGGTGAAGGCCCCAGGTTTCACTTGGACATCGACATATTTCGATAAATTTATCGATAACTGAGTTATCGGTCAAAATGTGGTTGCCCGAAAACCTTAAAATTTCCCTACAATATGGGTATCAAACGAAAGGTGAAGGCCCCAGGCTTCACTTGTACATCGACATAATTCGATAAATTTATCGATAACTGAGTTATCGGTCAAAATGTGATTGCCCGAAAACCTTAAAATTTCCCCACAATATGGGTATCAAACGAAAGGTGAAGGTCCCAGGTTTCATTTGGACTTCGATATATTTCGATAAATTTATCGATAACTGAGTTATCGGTCAAAATGTGGTTGCCCGAAAACCTTAAAATTTCCATACAATATGGGTATCAAACGAAAGGGGAAGACCCCAGGTTTCATTTGGACATCGACATATTTCGATAAATTTATCGATAACTGAGTTATCGGTCAAAATATGATTGCCCGAAAACCTTAAAATTTCCCTACAATATGGGTATCAAACGAAAGGGGAAGGCCCCAGGTTTCACTTGGACATCGACATATTTCGATAAGTTTATCGATAACTGATTTATCGGTCAAAATGTGGTTGCCCGAAAACCTTAAAATTTCCCTACAATATGGGTATCAAACGAAAGGGGAAGGCCCCAGGTTTTATTTGGACTTCGATATATTTCGATAGATTTATCGATAACTGAGTTATCGGTCAAAATATGATTGCCCAAAAACGTAAACAATTCCCTACAATATGGGTATCAAACGAAAGGTGAAGGCCGCAGGTTTCATTTAGACATCGACATATTTCGATAAATTTATCGATAACTGAGTTATCGGTCAAAATATAATTGCCCAAAAACCTAAAAAATTCACTACAATATGGGTATCAAACGAAAGGGGAGGGCCCCAGGTTTCATTTGGACATCGACATATTTCGATAAACTTATCGATAACTGAGTTATCGGTCAAAATATGAAGGCCCAAAAACCTAAAAAAAATCCCTACAATATGGGTATCAAACGAAAGGTGAAGGCCACAGGTTTCACTTGGACATCGACATATTTCGATAAATTTATCGATAACTGAGTTATCGGTCAATATGTGGTTGCCCGAAAACCTTAAAATTTACCTACAATATGGGTATCAAACGAAAGGGGAAGGCCCCAGGTTTCATTTGGAATTCGATATATTTCGATAAATTGATCGATTACTGAGTTATCGGTCAAAATATAAATGCCCAAAAACCTAAAAAGTTCCCTACAATATGGGTATCAAACGAAAGGTGAAGGCCCCAGGTCTCATTTGGACTTCGATAAATTTATCGATAACTGAGTTATCGGTCAAAATATGATTGCCCAAAAACCTTAAAAATTCCCCACAATATGGGTATCAAACGAAAGGTGAGGGTCCCAGGTTTCACTTGGACATCGACATATTTCGATAAATTTATCGATTACTGAGTTATCGGTCAAAATATAATTGCCCAAAAACCTAAAAAATTCCCTACAATATGGGTATCAAACGAAAGGTGAAGGCCCCAGGTCTCATTTGGACTTCGATATATTTCGATAACTGAGTTATCGGTCAAAATATGATTGCCCAAAAACCTAAAAAATTCCCTACAATATGGGTATCAAACGAAAGGGAAAGGCCCCAGGTTTCATTTGGACTTCGATATATTTCGATAACTGAGTTATTGTCAAAATCTGAGGCAAAATGCCTTAAAATTCCTTAACAATATGGGTATCAAACGAAAGTGGAAGTCCAGAGGTTTCGTTTGGACTGCTGTATTTTTCTATATATTTATCGATAATTTCCTAGGACATTTGACTAAAAAGTAAAAAATAAATATAGTTTAAAAAAACTAAAACTCACGCTTTTAGAGAGTATTGAACTAAAAATTTGAAAATAATTTTAAAAACCCTACACAGTAGTATTGTGGAAAAAGCGTGGTCCGCTTTGTCCCATAATTTTCGTATATCGAGCGCTCGACGCTTTTCCCACATAATGCTAGTTTCTTTACTGCGCTTTCATTAGCTTTACTTGTACATACATTCATATGTATTTTTGCTTGTTTGTATGTAACTCTACTCTATAGTGGCATATGACTGTCACAAAAACCTTGAAATGTGCCTTCCATGTGGGTGTCAAACGATAGGAGGTTGCATTTGGACTTCGATATATTTATCGATAACTAAGTTATCGGTCATAAAACCTACTACCTATATCAAACGAAAGGGAAGGTCCACAGGTTTCTATTAATTAAACCAAGGAATATTTCGATATATTTATCGATAACTGACTTAACGGTCAAAATGAGGTTGTCCAATAATATTGAAAATTGGCTACAATATGGGTATCAAACGAAAGTGGAGGCCCAGAGGTTTCGTTTGCACTGCGGTATACTTCGATATACATATATATCGATTACTTCATAACACACTTAACTAAAAAGTAAAAATAAATATAGTTTAAAAAGCGAAAACACGCGCTTTTAAAGAATATTGCACTAAAAAGGTAAAAATAATTTAAATAAAAAACGAAGATTATGGAACAAAGCGGACCACGCTTTTTCCACAATACTACTGTGTAGGGTTTTTAAAATTATTTTCAAATTTTTAGTTCAATACTCTCTAAAAGCGTGAGTTTTAGTTTTTATACCCAGCTGTACTTGTACACAGGGTATTATAACTTTGTTAGGATAACGGTTGGTTGTACAGGTATAAAGGAATCGAGATAGATATAGGCTTCCATATATCAATATGAGCAGGATAGAAAAAAAATTTGATTGAGCCATGTCCGTCCGTCTGTCCGTCCGTCCGTCCGTCCGTCCGTCCGTCCGTCCGTCCGTCTGTCCGTTAACACGATAACTTGAGCAAATAATGAGATATCTTCACCAAATTTGGCATGCGTACTTATTTGGGTTCAGAATAGATTGCTATTGAAAATGGGTAAAATCGGACCATAACCACGCCCCTTTTTCGATATCGAAAATTACGAAAAACGTATAAAATGGGTTAATTCAATATTAGAAGCAGCTACAATGATAAAATTTGCAATATGTATTGATTTAGATGTTCTAAGGCCGATTTTATAAAAATTTTTGAAAAGGGGGCGTGGTACCGCCCACGTATATTTGAAGATATTTTAAAATTTTGAGTCTTAATAACTTCAGAACAGTTTATGCTAGTATAACGAAATTTCGTAGAGGACATACTATTGTTGTGGTAAATTCAGCTATAGAAAATAAACGAAATCGCTTCGCGACCACGCCTACTTTTCATAAAAGTTATGTTGAAAGGAGGTGGAAATATTGAAAAGTCCATATCTAATTAACTGATTTCGCTATAATAATATAATTTGGTACATACATCAACTTTCATATTCTTTACATAATTTTTTCAAAATTTTGGAAAGTGGGCGTGGCACCGCCCACTTATGAGTCAAGCAATTTTTAAATTCGACTGCCAACAACTTCAGAACGGTGTGAGATAGATTTACGAAACTAGGTATACAAAACAAAGAATAACAGCATTTTATGTGCACAGCTGGGTATGTAATGTTCGGTTTCACCCGAACTTAGACTTCCTTACTTGTTTTAAACTATATTTATTACCACGCTTTTATTAGGTTCACTTGTATGTTGGTTTGTTTGCTTGCTTGCTTGTATGTATGTAACTCTCGTTCGGTTTAAGCCCCAGTGGCCCAAAAACCGTAAAATGTCCCTAAAATATGGGTATCAAACGAAAGGTGAAGGCCCCTGGTTTCATTTGGACATCGACATATTTCGATAAATTTATCGATAAATGAGTTATCGGTCAAAATGTGGTTGCCCGAAAACCTTAAAATTTCCCTACAATATGGGTATCAAACGAAAGGTGAAGGCCCCAGGTTTCATTTGGACATCGACATATTTCGATAAATTTATCGATAAATGAGTTATCGGTCAAAGTATGATTGCCCAAAAACCTAAAAAATTCCATACAATATGGGTATCAAACGAAAGGTGAAGGCCCCAGGTTTCATTTGGACTTCGATATATTTCGATAAATTTATCGATAACTGAGTTATCGGTCAAAATATGATTGCCCAAAAACCTAAAAACTTCCCTACTATATGGGTATCAAACGAAAGGTGAAGGCCCCAGGTTTCATTTGGACATCGACATATTTCGATAAATTTATCGATAACTGAGTTATCGGTCAAAATATGATTGCCCAAAAACCTAAAAAATTCCCTACAATATGGGTATCAAACGAAAGGTGAAGGCCCCAGGTCTCTTTTAGACATCGACATATTTCGATAAATTTGTCGATAACTGAGTTATCGGTCAAAATATGATTGCCCAAAAACCTAAAAAATTCCCTACAATATGGGTATCAAACAAAAGCTGAAGGCCCCAGGTCTCTTTTGCACATTGACATATTTCGATAAATTTATCGATAACTGAGTTATCGGTCAAAATGTGGTTGCCCGAAAACCTTAAAATTTCCCTACAATATGGGTATCAAACGAAAGGTGAAGGCCCCAGGTCTCTTTGGACATCGACATATTTCGATAAATTATCGATAACTGAGTTATCGGTCAATATGTGGTTGCCCGAAAACTTTAAAATTTCCCTACAATATGGGTATCAAACGAAAGGTGAAGGCCCCAGGTCTCTTTGGACATCGACATATTTCGATAAATTTATCGATAACTGAGTTATCGGTCAAAATGTGGTTGCCCGAAAACCTTAAAATTTCCCTACAGTATGGGTATCAAACGAAAGGGCAAGGCCCCAGGTTTCATTTGGACTTCGATATATTTCGATAAATTTATCGATAATTTCATAGGACATTTGACTAAAAAGTTAAAAATAAATATAGTTTAACTATAACTCACGCTTTTAGAGTGTATTGAACTAAAAAGTTGAAAATAATTTTAAAACTCCTACACAGTAGTATTGTGGAAAAAGCGTGGCCCGCTTTGTCCCATAATTTTGTATATCGAGCGCAAGACGCTTTTCCCACATAATGCTAGTTTTTCTACTACGCTTTCATTAGCTCATTGTGTATCAATACCAAGTGTAAACTCTTCTGCATAGACGTCAAAATTCCAAAATGAGTTTAACACCTGTTTGAGATTGTGGTTAATAACAAGTGTGATATCATAGACATAGTCGTGAAAACTTCAAAGTGAGTTTAGTCACCTGTTTTTAATTTCCTTTTTTGTCTCACTTCTTTCCATCTTCCCATCTCTTTCTACCATTAGGTAAAAGATAGGAGACCGCCATGTTGATGTGTGCAGGATGTTAAACAACGCCATTTGCTTTTCTGTTATTCTGTGCTGGCGACATTTTAATATGTGCAGGATGTAAACAAACCGACATTTTAATGTGTGTTGTCAAAACAAGAGTTCACACTTGGTATTGATACACAATGCATTAGCTTTACTTGTACATATGTATATTCATATGTATGTTTGCTTGCTTGTATGTAGCTCCACTTCAGTGTGACATTTGGACTTCAGACTGTCCGAAAAACCTTGAAATATGCCTTCAATATGTGTATCAAACGAAAGGGAAGGTCCACAGGTTTCTATTGGACTTTGGAATATTTCGATATATTTATCGATAACTGAGTTATCGGTCAAAATGAGATTGTACAATAATATTGAAAATTGCTTACAATATGGGTATCAAACGCAAGTGGAGGCCCAGAGGTTTCGTTTTGACTGCGGTATACTTCGATATATTTATCGATTACTTCATAACACATTTAACTAAAAAGTAAAAAATAAATATAGGTTAAAAAGCGAAAACACACGCTTTTAAAGAATATAGCACTAAAAAGGTAAAAATAAATTAAATAAAAAACGAAGATTATGGAACAAAGCGGACCCCGCTTTTTCCACAATACTACTGTGTAGGGGTTTTAAAATTATTTTCAACTTTTTAGTTCAATACACTCTAAAAGCGTGAGTTTTAGTTTTTTTAAACTATATTTATTTAATTCTGCTTTTAACGTGTCTACCTTAACCGACTGTGGGTATGGCATGCAGTCTATTTCATGTGTCTTTGACGGATTTGGATGTAACCCATCCTTACCTAGGATATTCTACACGCTTGCAGCAAAACTGGCACTTATTATACCTTTCATGAACATGAAATGGTATTATAACTTTGGTCCGATGTTTGTAAATATGAGAAGAAGAAGAGATAGACCCATCAATAAGTATACCGAAATGATCAGGATGACGAAATAAGTTGATTTAGCCATGTCCGTCTGTCCGTCTGTCTGTTTGAACGCAAACTAGTCCCTCAATTTTTGAGATATCTGGCTGAAATTTTGTATGTGGCCACCATTTTGTAATATAGGAATCATTTGTCGGAACTGATAAGATCGGACCAGTATAACATATAGCCCCCATACAACCGATTGTTCAGATATAAGAATTTTTGGCCAAAACTTCTGCAATTAAAAAGTTAGGAACGTAAAATTTTGCAACTCGAGTACGTTCTATTTATGTAGTGTATATAGTGAAAATCAACAAGATCGGGCAAATGTAACATATAGCCCCCATACAACCGATTGTTCAGATATAAGGTTTTTTGACCAAAACTTCTGCAATTAAAAAGTTAGGACCGTAAAATTTTGCAACTCGAGTACTTTCTATTTATGTAGTGTATATAGTGAAAATCAACAAGATCGGGCAAATGTAACATATAGCCCCCATACAACCGATTGTTCAGATATAAGGTTTTTTGACCAAAACTTCTGCAATTAAAAAGTCAGGACCGTAAAATTTTGCAACTCGAGTACTTTCTATTTATGTAGTGTATATAGTGAAAATCAACAAGATCGGGCAAATGTAACATATAGCCCCCATACAACCGATTGTTCAGATATAAGGTTTTTTGGCCAAAACTTCTGCAATTAAAAAGTTAGGACCGTAAAATTTTGCAACTCGAGTACTTTCTATTTATGTAGTGTATATAGTGAAAATCAACAAGATCGGGCAAATGTAACATATAGCCCCCATACAACCGATTGTTCAGATATAAGGTTTCTTGGCCAAAACTTCTGCAATTAAAAAGTTAGGAACGTAAAATTTTGCATCTCGAGTACTTTCTATTTATGTAGTGTATATGGTGAAAATCAACAAGATCGGGCAAATGTAACATATAGCCCCCATACAACCGATTGTTCAGATATAAGGTTTTTTGGCCAAAACTTCTGCAATTAAAAAGTTAGGACCGTAAAATTTTGCAACTCGAGTACTTTCTATTTATGTAGTGTATATAGTGAAAATCAACAAGATCGGGCAAATGTAACATATAGCCCCCATACAACCGATTGTTCAGATATAAGGTTTTTTGGCCAATACTTCCGCATTTAAAAAGTTAGGAACGTAAAATATTGCACCTTTAGTACTTTCTACATATGTAATGTGTATAGTTTAAGTCAGTACAATTGAACACGTATAATATATAGCCTCCATACAATCGATTGTTCCGATAACTCGGATCCTATTATTTTGTTAGTTTTTTTAAATTATAACAAAGATGTGTAATGTGTATAGTAAATATAGTTAAATTGACACAGGCTGTACTGGGGATCGAACAGTGAAAATCGTGACGCTTATTCATGAAAGGTATATAGCCTTCGGCACAGCCGAAGACAGCTTTCCTTACTTGTTCTTACCTAATTTTAATCCGGCATTTTGAAGTATTTTTAAAACGCATTCAAGCCTTTTAATGTGCATTACCTTATTCGGTGCCGTGATTAAAATGTCGTCCAAGAAAACCACAACTCCCTCTAAATGCATCAAGAGGCCCTCTATAATCTTTTGGAAAATTGCTGGAGCTGATGCCAGCCCATACACTAACCTAGTGTACTGAAAAAGTCCGTTTGTGGTCGCAATCGTTGTCAATTTGCGCGATTCTGAATCCAGCTCGATTTGCTGATAGGCGATAGATAAGTCGAGTTTTGTGAACTCTTCGCCGCCATGCAGCTTCGCAAAGAGATCTTCTATCCTCGGTAACGGGTACTGCTCTACCACTAAATTTGGATTAACCGATACTTTGAAATCTCCGAAGATTCTCACACCCCCATCTTTTTTTAGAATAGGTACTATAGGGGAGGCCCACTCGGAGAAAACTACTGGCTCAAGCACTTTTAATTTAACTAGACTACGAATTTCTTTTTCAACTTTTTCTTGAATTGCCAGCGGTACCGGCCTTGGCTTGAAAAACTTCGGATTTGCATTTTCGATTAATTGTATCTCGCTTGGCCTTTATTAAAACAACCTAAAGCTCCATCAAATAGCAGCGGAAACTTTGCAGCCACCTTAGGCATTTCCACACCGTTGTTATGGTCCATAAAATTTAGATTTGCTATATTTAAACCAAATGCTCTTACAAAATTTCTGCCAAGTAATGGCGGTCCGCCATTCTCAACTATCAAGAATTTTACAACTTCGCTTTTACCCTTAAATTCTACAAGACCGTCAAAACTACCAACAGGGTATATTGCTACACTATTATACGTCTTAAGAATTATGTTTGTAGCTACCAGCTCATTTTTGCTAAATAACCTAGTGAACTTAGCTGCCGATAAAATACTATATTCAGAACCAGTGTCCAATTCCATTCAAATAGAATTTTTGTTTACACATACATTTAATTTGATTGGACCATCATTTATCGATTGTAGTGCGAACAAATTCATTTCACAATTATCAACAAATTTTAATTGCGTTTCTTTAGCCGTACACATCTTTTTTATGTGCCCTTTTTGTTGGCAGTTATGACACTTGAAATTTTTATACCTGCATTGGCTGCTTACATGGTTTGATTTTCCACAAACCGTACACTGTTTTCGTTGAGACTGACTGCGTTTGTCTTTGCTGCTTTTGCTCGTGGACTGCGCTTTGTTCTGCTGCCCCTGTCGGTCTTGACGCTGCTGCTGCCCTTTTTTGCCCTTGCTATCTACATAGTGCAATGCTTCTTGCGGTTCTTGTTTGACTGCGCTACCAAATTGCTGTGTATATATATACTCTGATTTGTTCGCAATCTCTACCGCTTTCTTGAAATCACACGCCAACGTTTCCATGAAAATTTTATCGCGCGCTGGACCTTTCTCCAAACCCATGATAAATTTGTCTCTTAGTGCCTCGGGAAGTTCGTTGAAAAACGAATTAATCGACACTGAAAATAGACCTTCGTAATTCTCAAATAAAGCGACTCACGCGCCACCTAGCGGGTCCAATTTTTTTTTAACATTAAAAATTAATTAAGTAACACACACGTAAAATATCAGCCAAATCGGTCCATAATAACGATTTTGAGTTTTTATTACCGCTATCTCAGCCCCACCTAGCGGATTTTTATTTACAAAAATATTTCTTTTCATGGTAGTACTACATGTTACGAATTTCAGCTAAATCGGACCATAAATGCGAATTTTGAAAATATAGCGACCCACGCGCCACCTATCGAAATTTTTTTTTATAATATTGCATTGTCATCGGGGTTATACATGGGTGCAGAATTTCAGATCAATCGGACACCGGGAAGTGTATCAAATTTAGCTTGCAAGATTTGATTACAGACAGCCACTAAATAAAAGCTTATAAAAATTGAATTGATTCACCAAAGTTTGCAATCAATTGAGAGAGTTATTGAATGAGAGTTATTTCGATGTAATTCAGTTCAAACTCCAACTGAATTACTTTCTCGTATTCTTTAATTCTTTGAATGGAAAATATGAATTCAACATGTCAAATTCAACGAAAAACATTTGAAAAAATGAATAACTCCTGAGTTATAACTGTTTTGATTCATTCAATTAACAGGCCTGATACCTATGAATGTATTAAAACGGATAAAAGAAAGTTAAATTAAGCGATGTTTATGCATCGATTCCATAAAAATCCATAAGCGAATAGGTGATTATTCAAAAATAACCAAATTATTTGCTTTTAATATGCTTTGAAATCCAATTTTAAAATTCAGCTTTCATCTTCATGCTTCGACGTTGAAATAAAATTAGCAAATTATTCGCACCGCTAGTTCCAAGGCAAAAATCAATTGACATCTGAAATCGAATGTTAAATATCGTCGGAAAAACTGCAAAACCGCACATTCGACATTTCAAAAATGAGATTTGCCTACTAGAGCCTCCAGGGTACCCGGTTCCATTCGTTGGTAAAAGATTTTCGGTGTGTAAGCATTCATAAAATCTAGCTATGTATGAATTTGTACACCAATATAACAGTTTTCAGTGTATCCTGTAAAATTTGTGCGGCTACGTATGCGCGGTTTTGCAGAGTTGCCGCAGCCTTGGAAAAAAGTGTATCAACAAAATATGTATCAAAAGGATAAATATCACCTTTTTTTATTAATTTCCTTCGCAAGTCGGCAGTAATCTGGCAAACTCTCCGAGTGTCTTTCTGCCTTGGAAGACTTCTCAGTAAAAATTTACCTGCTTTGCAGAAGTCTTTCAGACCCGGCAAAAGAACTATAGGTCTCGCCAATTTGTAGAAAAAATATTATAAAAGAAAAATAAATAATAATGGCGGCGATATACCAACAGGTTATCATAACCTCTAACGAGATTTTTGCCGAGCTTCTCTTTCCAACTTGTGGTGTGTTGCTTTTGAGTTTTTCCTACAAGTTGGCGGGACCTACAGTTTTTTGCCGACTCCGAACGGCACTTGCAAAGCAAATGAATTTTTTGCTGAGAAGCTTCTCATGGCAGAAATACACCCGGGGAGTTTGCCAAACTACTGCCAAGGGGCGACTCCGTTTAGAAGAATTCCTTTTCTACACATAGAAAAATTTCATACATTTTTAGTTAACATGAATCATGTTGAATTAACATGAACGACTCTTGTACTTAAAGCAAAAACAATTTCAGAAAATCAACACGAGCATTTTAACATGAAGCGTATTGTTATTATTGTTATTATTCTTGCCGTGAACGAGGACAAGACGAAGTATTTGCTGTCATCAAAGAAAGAATCGGCGCACCTGCGCCTTGGCAGCCATGTCACTGTTGATAGTTACAAATTTGAAACTGTGAGGGACTTCGTCTATTTGGGAACCAGTATCAACACCGAAAGTCTAGAAATCCAGCGGAGAATCACTCTTGCCAACAAGTGCTACTTTGGACTGAGTAGGCAATTGAGAAGTAAAGTCCTCTCTCGAAGAACAAAGATCACGCTCTATAAGTCTCTCATCATACCTGTCCTGATGTATGGCTCAGATTCATGGACAATGTCAAGAGAAGATGAGATGGCCCTTGGAGTATTTGAGAGAAAAGTCCTCCGGAAGATTTATGGTCCTTCCCGTGATGCCAACGGCGAGTATAGAATGAAATTTAACGATGAGCTGTACGAGCTCTACGCAGATCTGACCATAGTCCAGCGAATTAAAGCCGAAAGACTCCGCTGGCTGGGCCATGTTATGCGAATGGACAAAGAAGCTCCAGCACAGAAGGTTTTCCTATCGTCGCCTGAATTCGGCAGCAGAGGAAGGGGGAGACCTCGACTGAGATGGAAACAACAGGTGGAGGATGACTTGAACTCCCTTGGGGTTTCCAATTGGCGTCCGTTATCGCTAAAAAGGAATGACTGGCGTGCTTTGATACGAAACGGCCAAAATCGCTTAGGCGGTTAAGCGCCAATAAATGATGATGATGGTATTGTTAAAATAACATGAAATATTTCTGCATTAGAATTACATTCGTGTTTATCCCTTACCATAAATTCGGTTTGATTTAACATGAAGAAGTGTTGTTTTCGACCACCATCTGTTCCCCATCAAAGCTTGTGAACAGAATATTGTTCTCAAAAGAACAGAAGTAATTTCTCCGAATTTAATTCGCGCATTTATATACGTATACGTGGTGAAAAATTGTGTCAATTTAAAATATTTTATTTATCTTAAATATTTAATGTAAGCGACTGGAAGTTCTGCGCGAAATTATTTGCGGTAGATGGAGATCGATGAAAAAATTTCGCAAAGATTTTTGGGTAAGTAATTTGTGCAACTTATAATGTTGTTTCCAAATTTGGTAAATTTTCCTGCTGAAACACGTCCAAAAATGTGAGGCGTTGGACCGAAGGGCCAGTTAGCGGGGGGAGTTATAAATTGTCGCTACCCTGCAGCGAAACCTCAAACTAGTCAGAAAAATACTAGTATACATCTATAATTTTCTGGTAGAACTCATACTAGTCAGGAAATATCCATTTCATACCAGTATGCAACTAGAATTTTCTGGCTGAATTCGTACTAGTCAGGAAATATACATTCCATACTAGTATACAACTAGATTTTTCTGGATGAAATTATACCAGTTGAAAAATACAAAACTCATTCGTTTCGTTTTCTCTTATAATTCATAGATGCTTTTTCGTGATAGAGTAAATACAAATAGCCGCTGCTTTCTTAATAATAAACATGAAAATAAAGTCGAGGGATAAAATAAAGGGTAAGCCAGGAAAATTCTGGTTGAAAACATATTAGTCCAGGTTGAATGCTTTTTTGGACTAGTATGGGACTAAAATATTTTATACTAGTCCTTTTTGGACTAGTATGTGGACTAGTTCATTTTATGGAAAATATACTAGTCCATGTTGAACTAGTATGGAACTGGTATTTTACAACTAGTATGAAACTGGTATTTTCTGACTAGTAGATAACTGGTATATTCTGGTCGAAATCTGACAATTGACATCTCGTAGGACATCAACACGTAAAAAATACCAGTTGCTTATATGGAAAAAAGACAGAACACTGACTAGTTGGGCCCGGTGCACCAACTAGTTGTAAAGTAGTTTTCAACTAGTTGGTTTCGCTGCAGGGTACTTACAGTTGCTGAAGCCAATGACACCTTCTGTCGATATTCAGGCAGAAAGACTTGAAGTTTCTTCTATGGGAGTGTAGGCAACAAACCTTGAAAACTTCCCTCGTTTGGCGCGAGTATTTGAAAAATACAAATAGTTGAATCAAATAGAAGTATCCGTGTTGCGTCACAATATGTACACTTGTTTATATTTATTAAACTTCAGGATCACAATATAATTAAATTATTTGAACTCCAGGGTGTTTCGTATAATAAACAATAGGTTTTACCACTAAGAAAAACTTTATACATTAGAATAGAAAAGAATGTAATTAGGAATGGGTAGGTGGCCTTAGGGATGGTTGTGCTAAGTTGCTATACAAAAGTATCGAATCGTTCCTAAGGCCGCCTACACAGGCGCCAATGTGTCGACCGACTAGTTAGGTCGCTCGGTGAGTGGACGCAGATAGTGCGTGAACAGATCGTGTTAATTTACCAGTAAAAACCTGTTAAACAACATGATAGATCATGTTAATTTAACAGGACGTAAAGTGTTATTTCAACATAGTATAGTGTTAATTTAACATTGCAGATCGTGTTAATTTAGCATGAAAGATCATGTTAAGCTAACATGTAATAGTGTTAATTTAACGAGAAAAATAATGTTGTATCAACAGGAAGTCATAATGATTCAAACCTTTGTGATCATGTTAAATTCACACTGTTCCTTCATGTGGATATAACATGTAGGAACAGTCAACAAGTAAGGAAAGCTGTCTTCGGCTGTGCCGAAGGCTATATAACTTTCATGAATAAGCGTCACGATTTTCACTGTTCGATCCCCAGTACAGCCTGTTTCAATTTAACTATATTTACTATACACATTACACATCTTTGTTATAATTTAAAAAAACTTACAAAATAATAGGATCCGAGTTATCGGAACAATCGATTGTATGGAGGCTATATATTATACGTGTTCAATTGTACTGACTTACACTATACACATTACATATGTAGAAAGTACTCAAGTTGCAAAATTTTATGTTCCTAACTTTTTAATTGCAGAAGTTTTGGCCAAAAAACCTCATATCTGAACAATCGGTTGTATGGGGGCTATATGTTACATTTGCCCCATCTTGTTGATTTTCACTATATACAATACATAAATAGAAAGTACTCGAGTTGCAAAATTTTACGTTCCTATCTTTTTAATTGCAGAAGTTTTGGTCAAAAAACCTTATATCTGAACAATCGGTTGTATGGGGCTATATGTTACATTTGCCCGATCTTTTTGATTTTCACTATATACACTACATAGATAGAAAGTACTCGAGATGCAAAATTTTACGTTCCTAACTTTTTAATTGCAGAAGTTTTGGCCAAAAAACCTTATATCTGAACAATCGGTTGTATGGGGGCTATATGTTACATTTGCCCGATCTTGTTGATTTTCACTATATATATAATTAGCTTTATGTTGAAACAACATGTGCGATAGTGTTGAAAAATATTAACCTGAAAAAGTGTTAAAAAAGATTTGATTCAACATGAAAATTGTTCTGCGTGTAAATAATTTTTGATGTTACTTTTGCCGGGCATCGAACCGCCACGACTTGGTGTAGAAGGCCGAACACTTAACCGCTACACCTCAAAAATCTATTCGGTATTTTATTACGATTTACCTGTAGGTATATCGCGCCTTACATTTGTTTTGAATTTTTTATGTTTACTAAAACAAAATGTTTTAAATTTGATTGTTATTTTGACACCAAACCCGCGAATTAAGAGAACAAGTGCCAACAACAACACAACATTCATAAAAATACAAGGGTTCTCTCCGTGTAGGGCTCTTCTAAGAATTTTCTTGCACTTTTAGGTAATATACCCTACATAATTTACCTCGTCCAATTTCGAGCAATTCAGTTTCACGAGCTTAACAAACAAGTAACGCTCAATTTAACTCAATTAAAGACTGCACAACAAACGTTTTCTATTTTAATTACTTTATACAAAATTATGTACTTACACAGTGCCAAAAATGCCTAATAAAATTAATAACATTGTCTTTATGAACGGTTTTCAGGCTCAGGGGTAGTCAAGACGGCGGAAACGAAAAAAACCCATACGCAAATCTATTTGGTTTAATGAGGAAATTCTTATTGATATTATCAAGTGCAATTTCTTCTTTTTTCTTTGCGATTTCTTTTTATATGTGTTATTAATAAGAAAATCTTCTCGAAATTTCTGTCAAAATATGGAAAAAAGCTGAAAGAGAAAAACTTCTTATTTTAATAAGATGATCTTAGGGTTCCTAACAATAAGATTTGACCTATTAATGATTTCAAAGGAAAATCTTGCAGAAAACGGACTGATTCCTTAGGGTTCTTAACAAGAAGATGATAATAAGGCAAATCTTCTTGTTAGGAACCCCAAGATCGTCTTATTAACACAAACAATTATGCGGAAATCTGTTAATAAGTCATATCTTCTTGTTAGGAACCCTAAGATCATCTTATCAATACTAAGAAACAGCTATGACGCGCATTCATGCATATGTGTGTAACTTTGTATTGAAGCGTAATAAAGACGCCATTCAAACAGAAATCAGTACGTTTTTTGCAAGATTTCTCTTTGTAAAGATTAATAAGATTTTCTCTTCAAAAATAAAAAGAACTTCTTCTTGAAGAAAATCTATAGATATATCATATGACTTTTGTTCTATTTTATTAGGCAGTGTTGGCTCTGTGTAGTTTTAATTGCAAAATTTCCGCGGTAACCTAATCAATATATACCATATACTCTAGAGTGGCTCACAAATATGGACTTTTTGGAAATTCTAAAACGCTACCCCCCATTATTGTTCCTTATGACAAAAAAAAGACTGCTATTTTTTTTTTTTTTTAAGGTGGTTTAGAGGTCGCGCTACTCGTTTATTAAAAAAAAAATGAGATACTTCCAATTTTAATTTCATTTTAACATGTTTAAGTGCAGTAAAAATTTGGGTTTTTGTGTGTTGTTATTCTGTTTTCATTGGCGAATATTCCTGCAATTCAATAGCCTTCTTGGATGAGTAGAAAGGGTTTAACTCCTGAAGGTATGTTTCGAAATTGAAAACGGTGCAACTAAAACGCCTACACTGATCTCATTGTGCATTGGTTTTTTGGATATATTTCGCATCTAGAATCCGATGTCAGTTTTTTTAAATTCAAAATGGCGGGTCCAATATGGCGGTGATTTCTTTGAAAACTAATTGGATTTTATTGAAACTTGGTACTCCGGGGTTTATGAGTTGTCTGATTACGAATCCGATATCGGTTTTTTTAAATTCAAAATGGTGGATCCAATATGGCGGTGCATTTTTGAAAACTAATTCGATTGTGTGAAACTCGTCACTGATGGATTTATGACATCGATTTATATGAACTAGTACCGCTTGTGATCGAAAATTTTACCAATAAAAACTTTAGAGTGTCGTGGGGTCGCTAGCCCCGTACCCCCATCCTTAAATTTCGGAGACGCCCCTGAAAATATACCGCCTATACATCAGTTTTTTCAATTTTCTTTCCATCGTTGCATATTTCATTCCAATCGGTCAAACGGTTCGCTCACAGGAGGTTCCTAAAGGTTTTCATGTGGCGTATTTATTGACATCGGATTCCTATGCAAGTTTGACAAAACTGGCATCTTATATATTATATATTAATATATATAAATGAAATATGCACCGATGGAAAGGAAATTGAAAAAAACTGACGGTATATTTTCAGGGGCGTCCCGAAATTTAAGGATGGGGGTACGGGGCTAGCGACCCCTCGACCCTCTAAAGTTTTCGAATTTTCGATCACAAGCGATACTAGTTCATATAAATCGATGTCATAAATCCATCAGTGACGAGTTTCACACAGTCGAATAAGTTTTCAAAAATGCACCGCCATATTGGATCCACCATTTTGATTTTAAAAAACCCGATATCGGATTCGTAATCAGACAACTTATAAATCCCCGACTACCAAGTTTCAATAAAATCCAATTAGTTTTCAAAAAAAATCACCGCCATATTGGACCCGCCATTTTGAATTTAAAAAGACTGACATCGGATTCATAATCATCGATGTCATAAACCTTCTAGATGCGAAATATATCAGAAAAACCAATGCGCAATGGGGTCCGCGTAGGCGTTTTAGTTGGACCGTTTTCAATTTCGAAACATACTTTCAGGAGTTAAACCCTTTCTACTCATTCAAGAAGGCTATTGAATTGCAGGAATATTCCTCAATGAAAACAGAATAACAACACACAAAAACGAAAATTTTTACTGCACTTAAACATGTTAAAATGAAATTAAAATTGCAAGTAGGTATCTCATTTAAAAAAAAAAAAATAAAAATAGCAGTCTCTTTTTTTGTCACAAGGAACCATATTACGGGGTAGCGTTTTAGATTTTCCAAAACAAAAAATTTTTGAACCACTCTAATATACTCGTATACACATACATTTTGCGCTCTTAAAATGTTTATATTAAAATTTTCCAATAAGCGAATGCGGCATTGCGGCACATGTGGTCCCACAAAGGATTACACATGTAAGTAACATTTAGACTTCTGTGTCCCCCGCTCACTTATTATTGTTAGAGCCTATCAAAGCGACGAAACTATAGTTGCAAAATCAAACAGATGCGGCCATTCAAAGCCATTTCAAAACTTGTTGTACTTCGCTGTTTAACGATTACTTTGCAGAGAATGCCTGCAGCCGCAATAGCAAACAATGATGCCAGGCAGCTGTTGTGGAAGGGCATTTTTATGTTTTTGTTGTTATTGTCGAGTCATTGGCTGTTGTAAATATTTACAGAACACTTTTAAAGAGCCTTTGCCTTTTTGCATATGCAGTTGACTGGGCTTTGTGTGTTGTTACAGACGGCTGACCAATGAGTCGAGCTAATAAGGGAAACCCCATCACATTATTTCCATTTGTATTAATTGAAGCTTTTGCGTGTGCTGGTACGTGTAGGTATGGACGACTTTTATTAAACCAATAAGGCTCTTGGCCTCCCCTTCTTCATAAGTTTATAAATCTCTAACGGGCCACTGTTTTCAGTTTTAGTGTGAGGAAATGCGTTCTTTGTAAAGTTGCGTATACGACCCGTATGACAAGGCAAGAAGGTAGTGCAGAGCGAGTTAAACTTCACTGCTGGTTTAAACTTAGTTAAAACGGGCAATTTGTATGGGATAAACTCAAGTCTATTTTGTCTGTGGTTTAAAATTGCACTTAAAAATTGGGCCTATGCATGGTACAAATACTACAGGTAAACCCGTTAGTGACACTAATGACATTTTTAAGCAATTCTCATTTTTTCATACTCATTTATTTTTCTCCATCGTGACTTTTGGTTAGTTTTTTTGTTTTGATGTTTTTTTTTCAATCAATAAATTACAAATGTTTAAATTTTCAGTTTTTCCAATTAAAAAAAGGAAATCTTGGAGTATTATATGCAGCATTAACAGGATCAACAGCTGATCCGTTGCCAAGGATTCCCGGATAAAATCTCATATTTTAACTTCTGTCTGGGACTAGTAGCGGATCTGATGACAAATTTGTTTAGTGCTTAAGCTGGATCCCAGTCAATTACTCAAATACTTGCCCTTCCTTGAATGTACTTAAGAAAGTAGGGTGTCCTTTAGAAATAAACATTCGGCTTAAACATTTCAGGTGGTCACTTTTTTCAACTTTTTATTTGGTTTTGGTTTATTTTCTTTTTTTTTAAGATGCCTGATTTTAAAATATGTCCTTCCAACAAAGAATCGTTTTTTTACACTATCTTCTATTGCAATATGCTTGGAAAGATTTAACAACGTTTGTAAATATCCTGGATTTGTATCTAAAGAACTTTTGTTATAATTTACAAAAACTGTGTTTAAGTTCTCTAATATTTTCATGAACGTGTCATTTGGTTTATATAAGCCACCTTCGGACAACTGGTTTACAAAAGTAAAGTTTTCATCGTGGTGGTTGGTAGTTGTTTCGCCTAGATTTGAAAGATGCAATTTTGAAATTAGGTATCCACCAAAGGTTTCCAATCCATCATATTCCACATCTGCCATTTCCACTACAATATTTTCTAGCTCAGAAGAATCTTGTTCGTCCGTAACCTATATATGTACGTGTGTATTTAATATACTATATCTTATAAACATATGTAGTACACATACCTCTGCTTGCTCGTCAGGTCCACTTTCTACATTTTCGAAAACTTGTCGAAACAACTCTTGAGTCAAAAATAGCTCATCGGTATCGCTGCTGGTAAGGACTTCATCTTCTGTAGAAGTGACATTTGTATATGAACTTAGCACATACTCATTACGGCCTGAGAGAAGCATACACGTGAAGATTAATTACAATCATCGTTTTAGAGAAAAGTGCAAGACCTACCTAAAATGTAGGAGCGCAGTCTATACTTGAATTCGAGCGGGGAAGGGTGATCTTGAAGACCTCCTTTAACCCTAAGGGCACTAAAAAAATTCTCCAAGCAGTCTTGATTTAGTTTTCCTGTCAAAACGAACTGCATTCCGTATTGCTGGCTTACATACTCATATAGAGACGGCAGGGCCATATTGTTCAGTAGAATTGCTCTTTGAAACGGCAGCAACGGTCTATGCTTCTCTAAATGCAATAAGTTAGGAATAATTTCATTCATTCGGTCAATTGCAAGCATCTGTGCTGACATATGTAATCCAAATGCTGTTCGTAACGGTCTCGAGTCGTGTTTTATGCAACTTACGTTAAATACGTCAAACCAGTCGTTTATTATCTGAAACAACTCGGCACACTTCAAGAACTCTTCAGCATCTCTACATAAGCCATGATGGGCTGCTCGTATAAATGCAGTTGCAATAGAGTGCGAAAAAAGCTTTGTTGCATATTTGACCTTCTGTCTATCTATAAAAATAGTTCGAAATTTGGTTCAAGTATGTCCGTGCAAAGGTACGACCTTACACCAGAGCTGGGCGAAAGTGATAACGTGCACCTACCATTGCTATTACTTGCACTGTAGGGTAGTCCAAATATTTAATTTTTTATTTTCTGTACTGGACGCTATTGATCCACCTCGCCCATCTCTCATTGTCTCATATAAGCTTGTAAATAAGTTTACCTGGGCCTTTTACATTTAGCATCTCTAGCGTAAAGTTCTTTGTTATAGTTAGATCAGCATTGCTATAGAAAGTAGTTCTTCCACCACATATTTGCTCAGGAAAGTGCCTTTAAATTTAACGCCACCATCCACGAAGTGCGATCGCAGTAATTTAATCAAATGCGGTGGGTCTGAAAAAAACAAAAATCTTCTTCGTTTCATCCGATGGATGAGTGAGGAAACACTTTTCAGGTCCGATCCCAAGGCCTCTCCAAAATGTTTGGTTTTCGGATCCAAGGTCGCTTACCACTGCCACAACGGTAAAACCGATTGAATACAGCTTTGTTATTATTTCGTTCATGCAGGTCAGTGTCATTTTCTGGTCGAAATCGTAATAAATTGCTTGCTTCCATTTGCGCCGAAGACCACGTATCATCGCTACCTGTACTTGCCTCTTAGGTGCAATTACTACATCGTTTTTCTTATCAAAGGACCACTCCTCCCTAACCTTCATCTCATCAAATGACAAGACGGCTTATCCTCAATCTCTAAATCTAGCGCTGCCATATGACTTAATGTTGACAGCTGGATGCCAGGTTCTACATTTATTTTCGCCGCCCATCTTCTTAGTGTGGTAGGAGATGGAAATGGATAGCCTTTCTTTCGGAGAAGCCTATAGCAACGAGGGCCTACAGCATAAATAGGCATAGCTGAGGATATGTCCTCGAGGTTATATCTTGGAGAAGTGGTATTTTTGTACAAAATCCTTTGCTGGTTTTGTGTAAAAAATGACAAGTTTTTCTCAAGTAGGTCTACCTTGTACCTTAAGCTGGCGTTTTCTTCTTTCAGCTTTTTATTTTCTGTCTCGAGTGCGTCAATGTGATCCCTGAAGAACAGGGGTACAAAACTTAATTTACATAAGTACCGAGCCTGTTACAAAGTCATGGGGTTTCGGGATTTTAAAATGGCAATCCCGAGAATCTCGGGAATATCGCAGATACCGTCCAAAAATCTCGGGAGAGGCATCAAAATACGCGACTTACTCGGTTTGTCTAGCAACGTTAACGTGATCTGTTGACGATGATTCGTTTCCTACATCATTGTATTCCACATCCACATGCGATTGCACAACTGGACTGCTAAGAAAGTATAACACTTTTATTGACTATAAGCCCTGATATCACTTAAATGGACTTACTTTGGGACGGCACACTTAGAAAGTAAGTATCTTTTATCACGAAACCAGATATCCTTTTGTGAAAAATGTGCTGAGCATATGTATGGACGCTTTGGTAAGCATCTTGCATCTACTTTGCAAGCCTCGATCCATTGTTGATGCATGAAAGGAATACTGGGAAAGTTAAAAAACTTTATACCAGTATCCTTACACAGCTGGATGGTATTTGCGCATCCACTAAAGCTGCACGACATTGTAAAATTTTATTTTGAAAAAAAAACCACAATAATTCAGGATTTTTGTATTTTGAAATTTTTTTTTAATATTTTATTTTTTCTGTCTATTCGGGCGGAACAATTTTTTTATGAATATTTGAATTCGCGAATAAGAACGTACAAAAACATGTGTAGTCATGCCTCACAAACAGCCTAACCTAATATAAACGCACGGACTGGGTTTCTGTCAAAAATGTCTCATGCACATACAGCTTGTATGGGAGCAACCGAATTCGATCGCACGGCCTAAAAACCTAACTTGATTTCCAATTTTGTTCTGCGTGACATTTCGATTCGACGTTTGTACACAGGCAAAGATACAAGCGCACGCACATTTATTTCGGTTACAAGGAAAAAAGTCGTGCATGTACGTGCGGTAAACGCATGGAGTGCGTTTATATTAGGTTAGGCTTGAATACATTCGAGAATCAATGATATTATTTAAGAATTTTTCAAGTAACTTCTTAGGCAAGATATGCCAACAATCAATTGATTAAACGAATGGTATTTCCTTCGTATATATCGACCACCTTCTCGGAGAGGTTGGAGCTGTTTGGATCAAATTTGGCATATAAATAAGCTGACCAATCATCCTCCTTTGAGGAGGACTATCCTCCAAAAATGCGGCTTGTTTTCGAAAATGTGTGTCCTCCTTTTCAGTGTTGCCGTTGAAGAATTTCAAAAAGGGTTAAAAAAAGGGTCCCAGCAGAAAAAAAGGGTCCCCTCTTTGTTTAGATAGGAACACATTTATACAAGGCTTTTCCATTTTTTATGTTGAATGACTGAGTTTTGTACTATTGCAAGTAACACATTCAAAATAGTAACATTTTTAGATGGTTGTAGTTAGTTTAATAGTACACGCAAAGAAAAAAATGGTGCAAAGGCTACACTCTTTTGGTGTAAAGCTAACACTATTTTGGTGTCAACGTTCTTTTGCTACACTAAAGTGGTGTAAAGTGTAAATCCATAAAAGCTGTTCGTGGCTACCATTCAGAACAAATCTACAATTTGACGTCGGCAAGCATATGGACACGATAGACAGCTCCGTTCAGCAATTAATAATTGGTAGTTCGACTCGCGGTGAAGGCAATATGGTAGTGTGGTGAGGCAACGTGAGTAAGTGTGGTGTAAATAGTTTTTATACCTTTCATGAACATGAAATGGTATTATAACTTTGGTCCGATGTTTGTAAATATGAGAAGAAGAAGAGATGGACCCATCAATAAGTATACCGAAATGATCAGGATGACGAGCTGAGTTGATTTAGCCATGTTCGTCTGTCCGTCTGTCCGTCTGTCCGTCTGTCTGTTTGAACGCAAACTAGTCCCTCAATTTTTGAGATATCTGGCTGAAATTTTGTATGTGGCCACCATTTTGTAATATAGGAATCATTTGTCGGAACTGACAAGATCGGACCAGTATAACATATAGCCCCCATACAACCGATTGTTCAGATATAAGGTTTTTTGGCCAAACCTTCCGCAATTAGAAAGTTAGGAACGTAAAATTTTGCAACTTGAGTACTTTCTATTTATGTAGTGTATATAGTGAAAATCAAGAAAATCGGGCAAATGTAACATATAGCCCCCATACAACCGATTGTTCAGATATAAGGTTTTTTGACTAAAACTTCTGCAATTAAAAAGTTAGGAACGTAAAATTTTGCAACTCGAGTACTTTCTATTTACGTAGTGTATATAGTGAAAATCAACAAGATCGGGCAAATGTAACATATAGCCCCCATACAACCGATTGTTCAGATATAAGGTTTTTTGACCACAACTTCTGCAATTAAAAAGTTAGGAACGTAAAATTTTGCAACTCGAGTACTTTCTATTTACGTAGTATATATAGTGAAAATCAACAAGATCGGGCAAATGTAACATATAGCCCCATACAACCGATTGTTCAGATATAAGGTTTTTTGGCCAAAACTTCTGCAATTAAAAAGTTAGGAACGTAAAATTTTGCAACTCGAGTACTTTATATTTATGTAGTGTATATAGTAAAAATCAACAAGATCGGTCAAATGTAACATATAGCCCCCATACAACCGATTGTTCAGATATAAGGTTTTTTGACCAAAACTTCTGCAATTAAAAAGTTAGGAACGTAAAATTTTGCAACTCGAGTACTTTATATTTATGTAGTGTATATAGTGAAAATCAAAAAGATCGGGCAAATGTAACATATAGCCCCCATACAACCGATTGTTCAGATATAAGGTTTTTTGACCAAAACTTCTGCAATTAAAAAGTTAGGAACATAAAATTTTGCAACTTGAGTACTTTCAATTTATGTAGTGTGTAGAGGAAAATCAAGAAGATCGGGTAAATATAACATATAGCCCCATACAACCGGTTGTTCCGATATAAGGTTTTTTGGCCAATACTTCCGCGTTTAAAAAGTTAGGAACGTAAAATATTGCACCTTTAGTACTTTCTACATATGTAATGTGTATAGTGTAAGTCAGTACAATTGAACACGTATAATATATAGCCTCCATACAATCGATTGTTCCGATAACTCGGATCCTATTATTTTGTAAGTTTTTTTAAATTATAACAAAGATGTGTAATGTGTATAGTAAATATAGTTAAATTGAAACATGCTGTACTGGGGATCGAACAGTGAAAATCGTGACGCTTATTCATGAAAGGTATATAGCCTTCGGCACAGCCGAAGACAGCTTTCCTTACTTGTTTTTATATGTTATATTTCTTTGACTCCTTTTTGGTGTTAAAATATCAGTTTTTTTTTTAGTTTATATATACAGCAGCACCTTGAAGTGCTGTTTTGACACCAAAATTTGTTTGCATCAAGGTATGAAACCGATTAAAATAAATTTCCGCCTTCGGTTACGGTTTTGTAACGTGTTTCGGTTTCGGTTTCGTTCTTCAACATTTATTTCGGTTTCGGTTACGGTTTCGTTCAGGTTTCGGTTTCCAAATAAAAACACCAATACAAAAAAATTGTGCTACTACAAAACTCAGATATGTACCTAAATAAGTCTGAATTTTTATAACTTCACTCCGGTGGACATGAGGAATTTTCTCCAATATATAGTAATAAATATTACTTCCGCTATTCATGGAAACAATTTTCTTCAAATGTATGTAGCATTTTTCAATATGTTTTCGCCAAAAACTCAAAAAGAATAACTTGATAAAAATTTTTCGACTGGCCAAAAGTCCACAGAATTTTCAAAGTTCTTCAAAATAAGATTAAAAAATAAACTCCACTAAACTTTTCCGATGGCTTCATTCGCCTACAGTTCAATTCTTTCGGAATTTGATATTGACCTTTTTCAATGACAATTATTCAGGGTAGCCTCTTTTAAAATAAAATATGTGTACACAAAAAAATTCAAAACCGTTTGGAACCGGTTCCGGCAGTTGAAAAGGTTTCGGGTTCGTTCTTTTTCAGGAATAAATATAGTTTAAGAAAACTAAAACTCACGCTTTTAGAGAGTATTGAACTAAAAAGTTGAAAATAATTTTAAAAACCGTACACAGTAGTATTGTGTATTGTATTTTTACCTTTTTAGTGCAATATTCTTTAAAAGCGCGTGTTTTAGCTTTTTAAACTATATTTATTTTTTACTTTTTAGTTAAATGTGTTATGAAGTAATCGATATATATATCGAAGCATACCGCAGTGCAAACGAAACCTCTGGACCTGCACTTTCGTTTGATACCCATATTGTAGGCAATTTTCAATATTATTGGACAACCTCATTTTGACCGATAACTCAGTTATCGATAAATATATCGAAATATTCCAAAGTCCAATAGAAACCTGTAGAACTTCCCTTTTGTTTGATGCCCAGATTGTAGGCATTATGACCGATAACTTTAAATTATCGAAGTCCAAATGCAACCCCCTATCATCGTTTAACACCCCTAAGGAAGGCACATTTCAAGGTTTTTGTGACAGTCATATGCCACTATCGGGTAGACTGAAGTAGAGTTACATACAAACAAACAAACATACATATGAATGTATGTACAAGTAAAGCTAATAAAAGCGTAGTAAAAACTAGCATTATGTGGGAAAAGCGTCGAGCGCTCGATATACGAAAATTATGGCACAAAGCGGACCACGCTTTTTCCACAATACTACTGTGTAGGGTTTTTAAAATTATTTTCAACTTTTTAGTTCAATACTCTCTAAAAGCGTGAGTTTTAGTTTTTTTAAACTATATTTATTTTTTACTTTTTAGTCAAATGTCCTTTGCAATTATCGATAAATATATCGAAAAATGCAGCAGTCCAAACGAAACCTCTGAACTTCCACTTTCGTGTGATACCCATATTGTTAGGAAATTTTAAGGTAGTTGGCCTCACATTTTAAAAATAACTCAGTTATCGATAAATTTATCGAAATATGTCGATGTCCAAATGAAACCAGGGGCCTTTACCTTTCGTTTGATACCCATCTTGTATGGAATTTTTTAGGTTTTTGGGCAATCATATTTTGACTGATAACTCAGTTATCGATAAATTTATCAAAATATATCGAAGTCCAAGTGAAACCTGGGGCGTTCACCTTTTGTTTGATACCCATATTGTAGGGAAATTTTAAGGTTTTCGGGCAACCACAGTTTGACCGATAACTCAGTTATCGATAAATTGATCGAAATATGTCGATGTCCAAGTGAAACCTGGGGCCTTCACCTTTTGTTTGATACCTATATTATAGGGAATTTTTTAGGTTTTTGGGCAATCATATTTTGGCCGATAACTCAGTTATCGATAAATTTATCGAAATATATCGAAGCCCAAATGAAACCTGGGGCGTTCACCTTTTGTTTGATACCCATATTGTAGGGAAATTTTAAGGTTCTCGGGCAACCACATTTTGCCCGATAACTCAGGTATCGATAAATTTATCGAAATATGTCGATGTCCAAATGAAACCTGGGGCCTTCAGCTTTCGTTTGATACACATATTGTAGGGCATTTTTTAGGTTTTTGGGCAGTCATATTTAGGCCGATAACTCAGTTATCGATAAATTTATCGAGATATATCGAAGTCCAAATGAAACCTGGTGCCTTCCTCTTTGGTTTGATACCCATATTGTAGGGAAATTTTAAGGTTTTCGGGCAACCACAGTTTGACCGATAACTCAGTTATCGATAAATTGATCGAAATATGTCGATGTCCAAGTGAAACCTGGGGCCTTCCTCTTTCGTTTGATACCCATATTGTAGGGAAATTTTAAGGTTTTCGGGCAACCACATTTTGACCGATAACTCAGTTATCGATAAACTTATCGAAATATGTCGATGTCCAAAAGAGACCTGGGGCGTTCCCCTTTCGTTTGATACCCATATAGTAGGGAATTTTTTAGGTTTTTGGGCAATCATATTTTGACCGATAACTCAGTTATCGATCAATTTATCGAAATATGTCGATGTCCAAAAGAGACCTGGGGCATTCCCCTTCCGTTTGATACCCATATTTTAGGGACATTTTACGGTTTTTGGGCCACTGGGGCTTAGACCGAACGAGAGTCACATACATACAAGCAAGCAAACAAACAAACAAACAAGCAAACATACAAGTGAACCTAATAAAAGCGTGGTAAAAATCTAATAATTTTTTTTGATGAGATTCGTCGAGTTTCACGAATTTTTTTGGAATTTTGGACAAAGTTTTAGGTGCAAAATTTTAATGTATTTTCATCTATATTTTCATGAAAAATTATAGAAATTTTTAGTGTTGTTTTATCTATGCATTAATTTTTTGTTTCTTTGCATTTAAATGTAAATACGTGCCAAATATACATATGTATATATTAGGCTGGGCCAAAAATAAAAAATTTCCTTTTTTTTTTAATTATATTGATTTCCTTTTTAAGAAAGGTGAAAAAAACTATTTTTAAAATTAAAGTCCAGAGATCTATCATCGCTAGTTAGGTTAGGTTAGGTTCAAGTGGCTGCCGTAGAGGCACACCTAGGCCAGTATTAAAAGGCCCGTTGTGATACCACCAACACTAGGAAAGTCAGTTCCGGGATCCTGCCATATGGAAAATCCCGGTATTAACGGAATTCTCCACATAGCAGAGTCCCGGACTGACTTTCCTATACCGACACCGATACTCCTCCTCGAACCATTTAGATTACTTGATGAAGGCCATCATGTCCTTTATGTCCAGCTCCGTGACCTGGCGTACGCTGACCAGGAAGGGAACTCCCAAAAAGCGCATTCTCGCACCACTTAAAGCCGGGCAGTTGCAGATGAGGTGCTCCACCGTTTCCTCCTCCTCATCAGCCTTACAACTCCTACACCAAGTCTTTCTGCGTGCCTACCAATGAGGCAGTGCCCAGTTAATACGCCTATTAATATGGACATTTCTCTTCTCCTTAGGGCAAAAAATTGTCTTGATCTTTTATGATCCCATTTCGGCCAGGTTTCTTTGGATATCCGGCATCCTGGAGATTGCAGCCATCTTTCGTTGGCTTGGCGGAGTGTGTACTCCTTCAGCATAAACTTGCATGTGGCAAACGGCATACCTAAGCGCTCTTTATCGCGAAGAACCTGCTTGGTCGTGCCCTGCCTCGCAAGTTCGTCTGCCCTACAATTTCCCTCAATGTCCCTATGCCCCGGGACCCATGTGAGGTTAACGCGATTCTTTTAGGCCATCTCTTGTAGAGATCGACGACAGCTGAGCGTCAGTTCAGAGTTGAACGAGTAAGAGCCAAGGGATTTGATGGCCGCCTGGCTGTCGCTGAATATAAAAATGTCCTGTCTGATAGTGTGTTGGCCTATCCAAGCCTCGGCGTCCATGATTGCTGAAACTTCAGCCTGGAAGACACTGCAGTGATCAGGTAGTCTGAAGGAGAGCTCAAGGTTCAGATCCTTTGAATAAACCCCCCCTCCAACTCTGCCGTCTAACCTCGAGCCATCAGTATAAATGGAAGTGCCGCCATGAGTGACGGGACTCCGATCCGTGCTCTCCCATTCTTCCCTGCTGGGAATGTTTATTTTAAAACCGCTATCTCCGACTGTTGTGGTCGCACAGCGATCTGTGCTCAGCGGAAGAAAGCTATCATCATCATTTATTGGCGCTTAACCGCCTAAGCGATTTTGGCCGTTTCGTATCAAAGCACGCCAGTCATTCCTTTTTAGCGATAACGGACGCCAATTGGAAACCCCAAGGGAGTTCAAGTCATCCTCCACCTGTTGTTTCCATCTCAGTCGAGGCCTCCCCCTTCCTCTGCTGCCGAATTCAGGCGACGATAGGAAAACCTTCTGTGCTGGAGCTTCTTTGTCCATTCGCATAACATGGCCCAGCCAGCGGAGTCTTTGGGCTTTAATTCGCTGGACTATGGTCAGATCTGCGTAGAGCTCGTACAGCTCATCGTTAAATTTCCTTCTATACTCGCCGTTGGCATCACGGGAAGGACCATAAATCTTCCGGAGAACTTTTCTCTCAAATACTCCAAGGGCCATCTCATCTTCTCTTGACATTGTCCATGAATCTGAGCCATACATCAGGACAGGTATGATGAGAGACTTATAGAGCGTGATCTTTGTTCTTCGAGAGAGGACTTTACTTCTCAATTGCCTACTCAGTCCAAAGTAGCACTTGTTGGCAAGAGTGATTCTCCGCTGGATTTCTAGACTGATATTATTTTCGGTGTTGATACTGGTTCGCAAATAGACGAAGTCCCTCTCAGTTTCAAATTTGTAACTATCAACAGTGACATGGCTGCCAAGGCGCAGGTGCGCCGATTCTTTCTTTGATGACAGCAAATACTTCGTCTTGTCCTCGTTCACGGCAAGACCCACTTTTTTCGCTTCCTTATCCAGTCCAGAGAAGGTAGCGCTTACGGCGCGGTTGTTAAGGCCAATGATATCAATATCATCGGCATACGCCAGCAATTGCACGCTCTTGTAAAAGATTGTACCATTGCGGTTTAGCTCTGCTGCTCGAATTATCTTCTCCAGCATCAGATTGAAGAAATCGCACGAAAGGGAGTCGCCCTGTCTGAAGCCTCGTTTGGTTTCAAATGGCTCAGAGAGGTCCTTCCCGATTCTGACGGAGCTGTTGGTATTGCTCAACGTCATTTGACAAAGCCGTATAAGCTTTGCAGGGAAGTCAAATTCAGACATGGCGGCATACAGGCAACTCCTTTTTACGCTGTCAAAAGCGGCTTTAAAATCGACAAAGAGATGGTGAGTGTCGATTCTCTTATCATGGGTCTTCTCCAGGATTTGGCGTATCGTGAAAATCTGGTCGATGGTAGACTTACCAGGTCTAAAGCCACACTGATAAGGTCCAATCAGTTTGTCTACGATGGGCTTCAGCCTTTCACACAACACGCTAGAAAGAACCTTATATGCGATATTAAGAAGACTAATTCCGCGGCAGTTGGTGCGGTTAGCGGGATCGCCTTTCTTGTGGATTGGGCAAAGCACACTTAAATTCCAATCCGGAGGCATGCATTCGTCTGACCATATTCTGCATAAGAGCTGATGCATGCTTTTTACCAGCTCTTCGCCTCCGCGTTTGAACAGCTCGGCGGGTAGTCCGTCCTTTCCAGGCGCTTTGTTGTTTTTGAGCCGGGATATAGCTATCCTCACTTCATCATAGTCAGGTAGTGGGACGACTTTTCCATCGTCAGGGATTGGGGTATCGGGTTCGACGTCTCCCTCGCAATTTAGCAGTGAGGAGAAGTGCTCCCTCCATAATTTAAGTACACTTTGTACGTCGGTTACCAGGTCGCCATTATTGTTCTTACAGGAGCTTGCCCCGGTCTTAAAACCTTCCGTCATCCGCCGGATCTTTTCATAGAATTTTCGGGCATCATTCCTGTCAGCCAGCATCTCAAGCTCCTCACACTCACGCCTTTCGGCCTCACTTTTCTTTTTTCTGAAAAGTCGTCTCTCTTCCTTCTTTGCCTCACGATATTGTTGCCATATACTGCGGGTTGCGCCCGTTCGCAACGTCTCCTTGTAGGCAGCGTTCTTTTTTTTTCGAGGCAGTTTTGCATTCCTCATCGTACCAGTTGTTCTTGCGGGCTCGCTGGAACCCTATAGTGGCCTCAGCGGCGGTACGCAATGAGTGAGAGATATGCTTCCATTGCTCGGTTACATCGTTAGGTCGAGGATTGCCCTCTGCTAGCAGGTTTGAGAGTCGAGTTGTGAAATTATCAGCTGTCTGTGTCATGCGCAGCTTCTCGACGTCAAACTTTCCTTCCGTTACTGTGCGCACTTTCTTCGTTGCACAGAGGCGTGTGCGTATCTTGGCTGCGACAAGATAATGGTCAGAGTCAATATTGGGACCACGCAGTGTACGCACGTCCAGAACGGTGGAGCTATGTCTGCCGTCAATCAAGACATGATCAATCTGGTTTCTAGTTCTTTGATCAGGGGACAGCCATGTGGCTTGGTGTATTCGCTTATGCTGGAACCTGGTACTACTGATGACCATATTGCGAGCAGCGGCGAAGTCAATCAACCTAGTGCCGTTGGGGGATGTTATATCGTGGAGACTGAATTTTCCAACTGTGGGACCAAAGACTCCTTCCTTGCCCACCTTGGCATTCAAGTCGCCGAGCGCGATTTTGATATCATGCTGTGGGCAGCGATCATAAGTCTGTTCAAGTTTATCGTAGAAGGAGTCCTTCTCTGCGTCGTCCGTCTCCTCAGTCGGCGCATAGGCGCAGATAAAAGTTATGTTGAAAAACCTCGCCTTGATGCGGATCGCAGCGAGACGCTCGTTCACAGGAGTGAACGCTAATACTTGGCGGCGAAGTCTCTTTCCCACCACGAATCCTACACCACGCGCTTTGCCGCGTGTCTGGCCACTGTAGTATACGTCACAAGGACCGATGGTCGTCTTTCCTTGCCCCGTCCATCGCATTTCCTGCAGGGCGGTGATGTCAGCCTTTGCGCCTACGAGGACATCAACCAGTCGGGCAGCGGTACCCTCCCTTGAAAGGGTCCGGACATTCCCGCTACATGCCCTAATATCCAAATCGTTATGCCTTATACGTTTTGCCGGGTCGTCAACATTAAAGGGGGTTCTCATCCGAGGCTTTGTATATTTTTTCATTGGAATTAAGTTTTTTACGTGGCGGGTCCCAACCCCAGCGCACAACCCGTTTCGGGGTTTTGGAAAATATTTACATTTATATAGCGAGCCGCTTGCTTCAAGACAGACGCCCGATTGCAGCCGCACCTCATGGTGAACAGACGCTACGCAAAAACCTCGGTGAGCCCTTAAACCAAGTATGTCAGAGTGGCCCCACCGGGGCTCCCTCTCTTTCTGCCGCGAGCCTAGGTAGCTCCCGTTGCCCAGAGTGCACGAACGAGGACGCAAGAGTCGGGATTGAGCAAGGTCACTTAGTAACCACACTCCATTGAAGAAAGCTATAGGATCCCAAAATACAGGCGTGTCCAGTAGTGCTTGCGCCCCAGCCGGGCGTTTCCCTTAGACGCAGAGCCGATGCTGCTGCTACTCGGTGCCCTTCCAGATCGAGTGGCAAAATGCCACGAACGGCCTGGAGTGCTTCATTGGGCGTTGTTCTTAGCGCACCGCTTATATATGGTATGACGGGTATGACGATATGGGTATGACGGGTTCGAAGCGCAGCAATTAACCCTGGAGGTCCCGCAGCAGACAAACCTGAGCGACTGCGGTGTCTACGTAGCGAAGACGATACACCGTATATTGAGGTATGTCGGAACAGGAGAAGGAGCGCCGGGGTTAATAAAACACCCTTTCACCGAAGAAATGGCCGCCCAGAAGCGAGTAATCCTGATCGACACGTTGAAGCCAGAACAAAGCAAAGCAAGCACAGAACGAGCCGATTCGCCAGAACAAAACGAGACAAGCACAGGGTACGCCACGAAGACTCCGACACAAAGCGAAACCGCGGCACAGCAGCGAAAAGACACAGCTACACAACAGCCACAACAAACAACCTTCATCAATGACTCAGAAGACCCGGCCTTGGAAAGATTTCCCGAAATAGCAAACAAGGTACGGAAGGTGTTCAGTGATATGGCCGACGGTAAATGCAACAACCGGGTACGATTCCGAACAGGAAATTACAAAGTCACCATACACAAAGGCAAAGCGTTTATCTGTATGGCGGAAACCGAAGGTTGACACTCCGAAGTGGGAGGGGAGTGTGAGGATCAAATATAAAGTATAAATTTGACCCACACAAAATGACGCCGCCCCATAAAACAACTACAGCAAACCTAGCAATACGACCATAGCAACATGTCACAGCAACATAACACAACCAACACAACAAGCCTCAGCAACACAGCCAACCTAGCAACACGACCATCACAACATTACACAGCCAACACAACAAGCCTCTGCAACACAGCCAATCTAGCAACACGACCATAGCAACATGACACAGCAACACAGTAACCATAGAAACGCCACCAGCGGAGCCAGCAACACCAAACACAACAGTAGAAAAGTATCGACACAACAGAACAAGAGTTAGTTAGCACGGAGCTGTGGTCCCGACTAGAGCTTCTATTGAGGCGTACTGGATTGTGGAGAGGTCCATACCACTACAAGACAGTGCGAGTCATAGACGAGTGTGGTGAGCTGAGATTTGAAGGGGGAGGTCCATACGACCCTTCAAGCGTTTCAGGACACGCCCGCTCCCGCGAGTTATAGTCCTCCATAGCAACGTGAAGCCGCGAAAGGTGATACCTGTTCGCCTCCGTCGACGTCGAGTTAACCCGCGCAAAGTACGAAAGTGGGCAGAGAAACGCCAGCACCACGCGCGGCAGTGACATCGACGCACAGCAGAGCAGAGGAACGCCAGCGCCACGCGCGGCAGTGACATCGACGCACAACAGAGCAGAGAAACGCTAGCGCCACGCGCGGCAGTGACATCGACGCATAGCAGAGCAGAGAAACACCAGCGCCACGCGCGGCGGTGACATCGACGCATAGCAGAGCAGAGACGCCAACGTAAGGCGCAAGAGTAGAGGCGCCAACATAGCGCCACGCGTCAGCAGAGGGCACCAACGGGGCCCGTCTAACGGAACACAAGTGTACCGTTAACCCACAACCAGCAAGTAGATTAAGTGAAGTTGAACAAGTGAATTGTGAATGAGTTATATGAAGATATTTCGATTTAAATTAATAAAGATTATTAAGAGCAATTTGCACACGGCCCCAAATGCAAATTTATTGTAACAGGACCCTGGACACGGCGAGTATACTCCAGCAGTTATTGAAGAAGCATCGGGGTTACATACCAGACTTACAAAATGGCCGACCCGGTAGATACAACGTGGTTGGACAACACTTCAAAGGAGCGGCTAGTATCCATCGCACGAGAATTGGAGATCGAACAGACAGGTACCGCCCGGGAAATAAGAAAACGAATACTTGTATTGGCATCAAGGGCGAATACGCACCCGGAAATACAAGCCAAATTTGCATCGTTGGAGGTCACCTATCAGGATGCCGTAGCCACCAGTGAGAACGAAAGGGAGACGGAAACACTAGACCCTCCGGATACAGGCATAAAATTCAGCAACGCACCACCTAAACAATATATAACAACGTTGCCTCATCGGAATACGCAACCAACAGGAAATAACCCACTATCAGGAGAAGCAGCAGCCAGAACCGATGCGACACCACACGTAACCCAAGTTCCAACCATCGTATTCGCACCCATCATCGATCAAATACGAAAGTGGTCAGTAAAATACGAGGGAGGACGAGATCCATTGGCTTTTCTCGAACGGCTGGAAGAGTTGTCGGAAGTGTATACAATCAACATGGATCTTCTCCCGAAAACCATGCCCGAGCTACTCGGAGGAACCGCTCTTCAATGGTATCGCAACAATAACGCACATTGGAGTAGTTGGGTGGATTATATACTGGCAATGCAGAGCTTGATGAGACACGCAGGATACAGCTACGAACAACGTTTGGAAAGAATCTTTCGCAATAGCCACCCAGATTACCTATTGCACATCAGACGTAGGGACTTCAACAACCTCGCCGAGCTCATCACCCTTGCCGAGGAATACGAGAGCATCCACGAGGGATATCGACGACCATCAGTAGCGCGACACGTTGTAGGGGACAAAGCTTTGGTACCACCAGCAATCCCTACGCCCCCACCACCGCCACGACCACCGAACAGGCCTCCATACAATCAGGGGTTCGAGCCCAACAACGTATGCCGGAGGTGCGGTGAACAAGGACACTACGCCAATAGATGCCGAAACTCGCAGAAAATTTTTTGCTGGGACTGCGGCCGCAACGATATATGTACAATCGAATGCTGCCGTCAACGGCAGGGAAACGACCGAGGGCTTTACGAAAGACAAGGCGCGATGAGCCCAAGGAACCCAGCGCCGAGTCAGCAGTAACAATGTACCAAGAGCATGACCGCCTTTACGCCGAGTCAGCAGTAGCAATGTACCAGGAGCATGGCCGCCTTTACGCCGTAGCCAGGCTCGGAGCGGAATCAGCTGAAGCGGTCATCGATACAGGGGCATCGAGGAGTTTCGTTTCCAGCAGCATAGCAGAACGTGTGGTAAACTCTGGAAGCGGAGAAATGGTGAGAGTGGCCATCAAAATAACGATGGCACACGAGACTAGCACCACAATCTTCGACGCCATAAGGACCGAGGTACGCCCCGGAGACGCGTCAGACCACACAGTTTTACATGTTATGCCCGGAGCAATCGACGACATCATACTGGGACTAGATACACTAGGTAGCATGGAGCCACCATATCCTGCGGAGGAGGACACCTCGCGCTATCCAGGCCGCTTACACAACATACAGTACCGCCAAGCGAACCGACACAGCTCGCGGATGAGATAACCCCAGGGGATGACAATAACAACATGGATGAGAGGATCAACAGAATCAACAGCGCCTACAGTGAAGACGAGGCGCAACGGGTACGTGATTTCCTGGCGAAAGAACTCCAAAAATTCGAGACCATGAGTGGGGTGACTACCATATCCGAGCACAAGATTATCATGACGGACGACCGCCCCATCAAGCAACGTTATTTCCCCCGCAAACCAGCTATGCAGAGCATCATCAACGAAGAGATTAATGAATTACTTCAGAAGGGATGCATCGAGCCATCCTGCAGCCCACACATTGCACCAATCGTACTAGCTAAGAAGAAGAATGGGAAGTGGAGATTATGCGTGGATTATCGGCAGCTCAACGCCCGATCCGTACCCGACGCATACCCCTTGCCGAGAATACAACACATACTGGACAAGCTACGACGCGCGAAATACATCAGCAGCTTGGATTTGAAAAGTGGCTACCTGCAAATACCACTAGAGCCCCAGAGTCGTCCGTACACAGCTTTCACGGTACCAGGACGCGGGTTATTCCAGTGGCGCGTTATGCCGTTTGGCCTACATTCCGCACCTGCAACATTTCAGCGTGCGCTAGACCAGGTTATTGGACCGGAGATGAAGCCGTATGCTTTCGCATACCTTGATGACATAATCATTATAGGATCGTCCTTGGAGGAACACATACGTAACTTGAAAGAAGTACTGCTACGACTGCAACGTGCCAACCTCAGAATAAATCCAGAGAAGTGCGAATTTTTTAAGAAGGAACTCCGATACCTCGGCCACGTAGTAAGCAACGAAGGAATTCACACCGACCCCGAGAAAGTGGCAGCCATCAAAGATCTTAAACCTCCAACGAGCGTGAAGGAGGTGCGTCAATATCTTGGTATAGCATCTTGGTACCGACGGCCACAATCAGCCAGCCACTCACCGCTCTGCTGAAAAAGGGCAAACACTGGAGGTGGGGAGCCGAACAACAGGAGGCATTCGAGGTATTGAAGCGAAAACTCACGGAAGCACAGATACTTGCCTGTCCGGATTTTACCAAGACCTTCACCTTAAAAACGGATGCAAGCAATTTCGGGCTGGGAGCCGTATTGACACAGGACCTGGAGGGTGGAGAACGCGTGATCGCCTACGCAAGCCGGAAACTCAATAAGGCAGAAACCAACTATTCGCCCACCGAGAAGGAATGCCTTGCTATCGTCTGGAGAATACGCAAGATGAGGCCATACCTGGAAGGATACCAATTCAAGGTAATCACGGATCATATGTCCCTAAAGTGGCTAAATTCTATCGAAAGTCCCTCAGGGCGGATAGCCCGATGGGCCTTGGAACTTCAACAGCACACCTTCGACATCGAGTACAGGAAAGGAAAACTGAACCTGGTAGCGGATGCACTATCACGACAACCATCAGAGACCTTACGACTAACGACGACAACCGAGCCCTAATGCAAGTGGTGGTACAAGCGCGTGAACGAAGTGCGCACTAACCCGGAGAAATATGCTGACTACATAATACAAGATGGACAACTGTACCGCCATATTCCCTGCCGGTCACACGACGAAGAAGCGGTTCCTTGGAAATTTTGTGTACCCTCACTCCGACCACGAATATTAGAAGAAAAGCACGATATCCCAAGGGCTGGACATATGGGCATCCGCCGGACGGTGGCGCAGATTGCCAACCGGTACTACTGGCCTGGTATGTTTCGGGACATAAGTCGATATGTACGTCAATGTGAGTCCTGTCAGAAATACAAGGAGACACAGCTAAAGCCGGCTGGAAAAATGCTCTCACAAGTAGCCCAAGAACCATTTTCTACGGTATGCGTTGACTTCGTCGGACCACTTCCACGGTCCACACACGGGAATACAATGCTGCTAGTATTTTTCGACCGTTTCAGTAAATGGGTGGAACTGATCCCCATGAGGCGGGCTACAGCAGAGGGTCTTCGCCGCGCATTCAGAGAACGTATACTCTCCAGATTTGGCGTCCCCAAAATCCTCACATATCAGACAACGGCGTCCAGTTCACCAGCACAATGTGGCAGCGCTACCTCAAGGAAATAGGAATACGACAACAATTTACGGCGCCCTACACCTCGTGGGGTCTATTTGAAAAGATAGTCAGTGATAGGCTCGGTAGGAAGAAGACACAGATACATTCGACAGAAACTCTGGACGACCGAGTTAGGTCTCTGGAAAAAAGTTTCCAGGTTGCCTATAAGGCTTCCTGCCCAATAACTAGAAGCAAGAAGACCTTCCCCCCGTGGTGGGACAAAAATCTTAGCGAACTAAGGTCGAAGATGAGGAAGGTCTTCAATGATTGCTATGCCAAGAAAGACTTCCAGGAGTACAGGAACGCCCGGAGGGATTTTAAGAAAGCCGTACGTGTTGCAACGGCGAAGTCCTGGCAGGAGCATTGCGAATCTATCGAGTCCACGAAGGACTCAGCAAGGCTCGGGAAAATACTTGCCAGGGGGCACTCCAACAGAACCTTTGTAAAGCGCGCTGATGGCACTTGGGCGGGATCATCAGCGGAAACCCTAGATATCCTGATTGAGGCTCACTTCCCAGACGACCCTGTAGGGACGGAGCAAAGGGGAGAAAAGGCGCAACGGGAGGCACCTAGTGAGCTGATAAGCAAACTCTTAGCAGAAGACAAAATTGCCTGGGCAATAAATAGCTTCTCACCATTTAAGTCACCGGGAGTAGATGGTATACTCCCTATCATGCTGCAGAAGACTCAGATACCTCTGGTTAAGGAGTTAAAGGAGATCTTTACGGCCTGCATTTCTTTTAATCACATTCCGGACACATGGAGGAAAACAAGGGTGGTTTTCATTCCAAAGTCAGGAAGAAGAGGGCACGAAGTGGCCAAAGATTTTCGACCAATAAGTCTCACTTCCTTCGTGCTAAAAACGTTTGAGAGGCTGCTGGACATACACATACGGGAACTCCTGGAGGGGTCCCCTCTGTCCGGTGCGCAGCATGCTTACTTAAGGGGGAAATCCACGGAGACTGCGCTGCATGAAGTAGTGCGAACAGTGGAGAAGTCCCTTCTATATAAAGAATTCACTCTAGCAGCGTTTGTTGATGTGGAAGGTGCTTTTAACAACGTGAAAGCTTCAGCAATATCAACGGCGCTGGTTGGGTTAGGGGTGGAAGAACCAATACGGAACTGGATCTCATGCCTACTTCTAAATCGTGAAATAACAACAGAGATGGGTGGAGCAAAAGCTAGCAAACAGATTTGTAGAGGAACACCACAGGGGGGGGTTCTTTCGCCTCTGCTATGGCTCCTTACTATGAACGATATTCTATTAAAACTCAGTACAAATGGAGTAAAGGTTGTGGCGTATGCCGACGACGTGGCGATCCTTGTCTCGGGTCCCTTCCCTTCCGTGATGAGCGAGATCATGGGAAGAACGTTGGCAAAGCTAAGTAGGTGGGCACAAGAGTGTGGCCTAGGGCTGAATCCGGACAAAACGGAGCTTCTTCTCTTTACGAGGAAGTACAAGCCACCTACGTTCGAACTACCGATGCTGAATGGTCAGCAACTAACTCTATCTACCAGAACCAAGTACCTGGGGCTGATAATTGATTGCAAGCTAAATTGGAAGGAGTGCATCGAGGAGCGGGTGCGGAAGGCATGTATCGCCTTCTACGCTTGCAAATCGATGTTTGGTAAAAAATGGGGTCTAAAGCCGAAGATGGTGCTGTGGCTGTACGAGGCGGTGGTCCGGCCTGTGCTGACCTACGGCTCGGTGGTGTGGTGGGAAGCTCTTCGTAAGAACTACAATCTCGCCAGCTTGCAGAGGGTACAGCGCACTGCGTGCGTCGGCGCCACCGGGGCCTTGCGCACCTGCCCCACTGCGGCTCTGGATCCTATTTTGAACCTACTTCCAATTGACTTATATATACTTTCTACATCGGCACAAACCGCACTGAGACTCAGGGAGGCTGGGTGCTGGAAGGATACTCAGCATGGGCACAGTAGTATCCTTAACACCCTCCCAGAGGGAATAGTTAATAGCGCAATAGACTACTATCCTCACAAACTGAAGTTTGAGAGGAATGCCACCACGGTCCTTCCAAGTAGGAATGAGTGGAAAAAGGGCAGGGTCATAACGAATAGCAACTTTGAAGTGTATACAGACGGATCCAAGATGGATTCGGGGGTGGGAGCCGGCGTATTCTCGGCAGGTCTGAATATTTCAGAAGCATTCAGACTCCCGTCGTATAGCAGTGTGTTTCAGGCAGAGGTTCTTGCGATTGTTCAGGCGTGCAAATTGCTTGAGCAAAGGAACACTACTGGGAAAGTGGCTATCTTCACCGACAGCCAGGCGGCGATAAAGGCAATCGCATCGCCATACACAAGCTCTAATGCAGTTCATGCATGTAAACAAATTTTGGCTACGTTAGCTGAGGTTTTAGAAATATCCATTATCTGGGTCCCGGGTCATAAAGGGATCGAGGGTAATGAGAGGGCTGATGAGCTAGCACGGGCAGGCTCATCAGCAGAGAGCGAAGAGATATCTAGACTGGAAATTGGGGTACCCCTGGCAGTAGCCAAGGGGAATCTCCAAAAATATTTTCTCAATGAAGCGCAGCGGAAGTGGAAAGCTACTACTACATGTGCAATATCGAGAGCCACTTGGCCGAACTACAGCGAGAAGAGGACAAGGGGACTTCTAAGCAGGTCCAGAGTAGACACCTACAAGCTAGTAGCAGTCTGCACGGGCCACTGGACGATAGGTACGCATGCGGAAAAACTGGGTATTCCGCATAATGACCACTGCAGAAGCTGTAAAGACATTAATGAAAAAGAGACCGTTGAGCACTTACTGTGTAAGTGCCCCGGTCTAGCCAGAACACGACTGAAAGTGTTTGGGACCCCTTTTTTGGAAAATCTAGGGAGAGTGTCCGAATTAGGGATCCCAAGCATCCTGGAGTTTATAAACAGCTCTGGGTGGTTGTAGCATATACTCACGGCAGTAGGTTTCTACGAGTTTTATGGCATCAAAACGGCTTTTAAAGCTAATTGGGCGACTTTGTCGCAGCCATTCCACCTACCTACCTACCTACCCCGCAAGAAAATCCAACCGAACGGGCAAACCGTACCGTGAAGCGGATCATAGCACAACTCACAAGATCACAGCACAAGAGATGGGACGACCTTCTCCCAGAAATCGAGCTCGCAATAAACAGCAGGGTCGCCGCATCCACAGGTTATAGTCCAGCTTTCCTCGTACAGAGACGGGAACCGCGACTACCAGGGGCACTGTTCGACGAAGTTAACATCGGCAGAGGTACGGTTACCACCACGGCAGAAGAGAAGTCCAATAGAATGCAGGAAGCCTTCAAATTGGTTAGGCAAAATATGGAGCGAGCAGCGGCAGACCAAGCTCGGCACTATAATCTACGGCGGAGAAAATGGACCCCCGTAGTCGGCGAACTAGTACTTGTCAAGGAGCACCACCTGTCCAAGGCTACTGAAGGATTCGCGGCCAAGTTGGCTCCAAAATACGACGGCCCATACCAAATTCTAGGGTACACTTCCCCAGTAATATCAAAATTGCGAAAAATGGACGGAGGAAAGAAAAGAACGGCCAGCATTGCCGAATTAAGGGAGTACCATGCAGCAGATACCGCCCCAGGAAATTAAAAAAAAAAAAAAAAAATTAAAACAAAGGATGAGAGGAATATACAGCCACAGGTCATTCGAACGCAAATCGCCGAGGTGACAACACGCTTTTTTGCTACGAATTTTTTTCCAGAACAATCAAACAAAAAAAAAAAATTTACCATGAGCAGCTACAACGCAAAATTTACCAACAGCGTCAAGCGTATGCGCCAACACTACGAGGAAGAGGAAGCAAAGCGCCCTAGGACGGTAATGCTGGAAGCCGTTACAGGCGCCGACGCCAACTTTAAGCGCGCAACTAAGCGTGAAACCACGCGCGCAACCACGCGTTCTGCACCAGCAGAAACTGTAAGCACCGACGCCAAAAACACATACGCTGACATCACGCGCAAGTACACCAGGAACCATGTAGGCGCCGGTGCCAAAGACAATTGCGCAACCACCACGTAGTCTGCACCAGCAGCAACTGTAAGCGCCGACGCCAAAAGCAAATACATAACTACACACGCAGCCACACACACCACACCAACGCCAGGCGTACAACAGACACAGCCAGACACACAGCCAACATGATAGCAAACACAACGCGCATCATGGAATGGGAGGCAGCAGCGGCCGGGGCACGTAGTACGCCGCAAGTACCACTAACAACATGTATCGTGGGGACGGTGAAGGCCGAGGCAGAGGAGGTACCTCAGATGCGGGAAACCATAGGAGAGGACAAGGACGTCCCCCCACCGGATGGCAAGGAGGAACAACCACCAGTTATCGAGCTATCCTCGGATGACGACACCACGGCTAGTGAAGAAGGTCCAGTTAGTATATCCACCAGGATCGGGCGGGATACCCCTCTACGCCCCAGATACAGAGTCGCTCCACGGGAAACGCTGGCTCACTGACGCAGTCATCGACGCCTGGGCAAAAGGCCTAGAAAGGGGATACCACCAGCCAGGGACAACACTAAGCCCACTCGTAGTGCGGCAATTGGCACAAGAGGGAAAGCAGGAATAACTGTTCCGGCGGATACATCGATGGCTCCTAGCCCCACACAACGTCGCAAAACATTGGTACCTGCTAGGGCTGACAAATAAAGCAGTCACACACCACATCACGGACACGGAATGCTGGCAACCGCGCTACTTGTGGGTAGCGGACTCACTGCTGGAAGCCAGAGTGCAGCACGCAACGAAGGTATGGGCGAAATTCCTCCAGTGGGAGTTTATTCAGCGATATGGGTATGACGGGTTCGAAGCGCAGCAATTAACCCTGGAGGTCCCGCAGCAGACAAACCTGAGCGACTGCGGTGTCTACGTAGCGGAGACGATACACCGTATATTGAGGTATGTCGGAACAGGAGAAGGAGCGCCGGGGTTAATAAAACACCCTTTCACCGAAGAAATGGCCGCCCAGAAGCGAGTAATCCTGATCGACACGTTGAAGCCAGAACAAAGCAAAGCAAGCACAGAACGAGCCGATTCGCCAGAACAAAACGAGACAAGCACAGGGTACGGCACGAAGACTCCGACACAAAGCGAAACCGCGGCACAGCAGCGAAAAGACACGATCACAGCTACACAACAGCCACAACAAACAACCTGCATAAATGACTCAGAAGACCCGGCCTTGGAAAGATATCCCGAAATAGCAAACAAGGTACGGAAGGTGTTCAGTGATATGGCCGACGAGAAATGCAACAACCGGGTACGATTCCGAACAAGAAATTACAAAGTCACCATACACAAAGGCAAAGCGTTTATCTGTATGGCGGAAACCGAAGGTTGACACTCCGAAGTGGGAGGGGAGTGTGAGGATCAAATAGTAGTAGTAGTAGTTATTTATTTTATCACAAAAGATTTACAAAGTTAAAAGAAAATATATAACATAAATATAAATATAAATAAATAAGAATCCTAGACAATAACATTAAATGTTGTGTGTCTGCATAGCACATACTAATATACATATATCCAAAACAAAAGTTTATGCGAATTCTGTAACAATAAGCTCCCTATATTTAAGGCAGCTACTTACATACGCGGGTAGCAAGTGAAAATTGTCACCACTAAGAATAATTAAAACCTTTTGCAGGTCCAAAACTTTCTCACCAAAACATTGAAACCTGATGTCTTTGAATATAGGACATACACCAATAAAATGAAGAGTGTCTTCAGCAGTACATAAGTTGCAAACTGGGCAGTTTACCGACATGACGTTTTTAAAAGCTCTTGCATTGAGGTTCAGCAAGCCACCCCTAGCCCGAAAGATCAGACTTATAGCATAGGCAGAATACTCATCGGTGAAGTAACTAGAGTCTGTAGGAATCAGGTACGGGTAAAGGTCGTGAGCCCTAGACTGCAGTGCACACTCAGTGTAGGTAGGTAGGTAGGTGGAATGGCTGCGACAAAGTCGCCCAATTAGCTTTAAAAGCCGTTTTGATGCCATAAAACTCGTAGAAACCTACTGCCGTGAGTATATGCTACAACCACCCAGAGCTGTTTATAAACTCCAGGATGCTTGGGATCCCTAATTCGGACACTCTCCCTAGATTTTCCAAAAAAGGGGTCCCAAACACTTTCAGTCGTGTTCTGGCTAGACCGGGGCACTTACACAGTAAGTGCTCAACGGTCTCTTTTTCATTAATGTCTTTACAGCTTCTGCAGTGGTCATTATGCGGAATACCCAGTTTTTCCGCATGCGTACCTATCGTCCAGTGGCCCGTGCAGACTGCTACTAGCTTGTAGGTGTCTACTCTGGACCTGCTTAGAAGTCCCCTTGTCCTCTTCTCGCTGTAGTTCGGCCAAGTGGCTCTCGATATTGCACATGTAGTAGTAGCTTTCCACTTCCGCTGCGCTTCATTGAGAAAATATTTTTGGAGATTCCCCTTGGCTACTGCCAGGGGTACCCCAATTTCCAGTCTAGATATCTCTTCGCTCTCTGCTGATGAGCCTGCCCGTGCTAGCTCATCAGCCCTCTCATTACCCTCGATCCCTTTATGACCCGGGACCCAGATAATGGATATTTCTAAAACCTCAGCTAACGTAGCCAAAATTTGTTTACATGCATGAACTGCATTAGAGCTTGTGTATGGCGATGCGATTGCCTTTATCGCCGCCTGGCTGTCGGTGAAGATAGCCACTTTCCCAGTAGTGTTCCTTTGCTCAAGCAATTTGCACGCCTGAACAATCGCAAGAACCTCTGCCTGAAACACACTGCTATACGACGGGAGTCTGAATGCTTCTGAAATATTCAGACCTGCCGAGAATACGCCGGCTCCCACCCCCGAATCCATCTTGGATCCGTCTGTATACACTTCAAAGTTGCTATTCGTTATGACCCTGCCCTTTTTCCACTCATTCCTACTTGGAAGGACCGTGGTGGCATTCCTCTCAAACTTCAGTTTGTGAGGATAGTAGTCTATTGCGCTATTAACTATTCCCTCTGGGAGGGTGTTAAGGATACTACTGTGCCCATGCTGAGTATCCTTCCAGCACCCAGCCTCCCTGAGTCTCAGTGCGGTTTGTGCCGATGTAGAAAGTATATATAAGTCAATTGGAAGTAGGTTCAAAATAGGATCCAGAGCCGCAGTGGGGCAGGTGCGCAAGGCCCCGGTGGCGCCGACGCACGCAGTGCGCTGTACCCTCTGCAAGCTGGCGAGATTGTAGTTCTTACGAAGAGCTTCCCACCACACCACCGAGCCGTAGGTCAGCACAGGCCGGACCACCGCCTCGTACAGCCACAGCACCATCTTCGGCTTTAGACCCCATTTTTTACCAAACATCGATTTGCAAGCGTAGAAGGCGATACATGCCTTCCGCACCCGCTCCTCGATGCACTCCTTCCAATTTAGCTTGCAATCAATTATCAGCCCCAGGTACTTGGTTCTGGTAGATAGAGTTAGTTGCTGACCATTCAGCATCGGTAGTTCGAACGTAGGTGGCTTGTACTTCCTCGTAAAGAGAAGAAGCTCCGTTTTGTCCGGATTCAGCCCTAGGCCACACTCTTGTGCCCACCTACTTAGCTTTGCCAACGTTCTTCCCATGATCTCGCTCATCACGGAAGGGAAGGGACCCGAGACAAGGATCGCCACGTCGTCGGCATACGCCACAACCTTTACTCCATTTGTACTGAGTTTTAATAGAATATCGTTCATAGTAAGGAGCCATAGCAGAGGCGAAAGAACCCCCCCCTGTGGTGTTCCTCTACAAATCTGTTTGCTAGCTTTTGCTCCACCCATCTCTGTTGTTATTTCACGATTTAGAAGTAGGCATGAGATCCAGTTCCGTATTGGTTCTTCCACCCCTAACCCAACCAGCGCCGTTGATATTGCTGAAGCTTTCACGTTGTTAAAAGCACCTTCCACATCAACAAACGCTGCTAGAGTGAATTCTTTATATAGAAGGGACTTCTCCACTGTTCGCACTACTTCATGCAGCGCAGTCTCCGTGGATTTCCCCCTTAAGTAAGCATGCTGCGCACCGGACAGAGGGGACCCCTCCAGGAGTTCCCGTATGTGTATGTCCAGCAGCCTCTCAAACGTTTTTAGCACGAAGGAAGTGAGACTTATTGGTCGAAAATCTTTGGCCACTTCGTGCCCTCTTCTTCCTGACTTTGGAATGAAAACCACCCTTGTTTTCCTCCATGTGTCCGGAATGTGATTAAAAGAAATGCAGGCCGTAAAGATCTCCTTTAACTCCTTAACCAGAGGTATCTGAGTCTTCTGCAGCATGATAGGGAGTATACCATCTACTCCCGGTGACTTAAATGGTGAGAAGCTATTTATTGCCCAGGCAATTTTGTCTTCTGCTAAGAGTTTGCTTATCAGCTCACTAGGTGCCTCCCGTTGCGCCTTTTCTCCCCTTTGCTCCGTCCCTACAGGGTCGTCTGGGAAGTGAGCCTCAATCAGGATATCTAGGGTTTCCGCTGATGATCCCGCCCAAGTGCCATCAGCGCGCTTTACAAAGGTTCTGTTGGAGTGCCCCCTGGCAAGTATTTTCCCGAGCCTTGCTGAGTCCTTCGTGGACTCGATAGATTCGCAATGCTCCTGCCAGGACTTCGCCGTTGCAACACGTACGGCTTTCTTAAAATCCCTCCGGGCGTTCCTGTACTCCTGGAAGTCTTTCTTGGCATAGCAATCATTGAAGACCTTCCTCATCTTCGACCTTAGTTCGCTAAGATTTTTGTCCCACCACGGGGGGAAGGTCTTCTTGCTTCTAGTTATTGGGCAGGAAGCCTTATAGGCAACCTGGAAACTTTTTTCCAGAGACCTAACTCGGTCGTCCAGAGTTTCTGTCGAATGTATCTGTGTCTTCTTCCTACCGAGCCTATCACTGACTATCTTTTCAAATAGACCCCACGAGGTTCGTTTAGGATTTCTGTGCGGTTGTTTTATCTCTCCCTCCCAGTCAATATCAAAAAGGATCATTCGATGATCCGACATGGAGGTCTTTTGCGAAACCTCCCAGTTCCTTATCGAAGGTTCCTGGGAGTCAGATGCTATTGTAATATCAAGGACTTCTTCCCACCCGGCGAAGTTTACTGACCCCGGAAAAACAAAGGTGGGAGAGCTTCCCCTGTTACATATACATAATTTATTTGCTAATAGAAATTCAAAAAGAGACTCACCCCGTTCGTTTATTTCGCTGCTCCCCCATAACGCATGCCTTGCGTTGGCGTCGCAGCCCATCAGGATCCTCTCATTTTTTTGCTTGGTGAGCAGCTGTACCTCCTCGGGAGGTGCCGGCCGATCGTGAGCCATGTACGCAGAGGCGACCGTTAACCTGCGTCCGCCCCTTGACTCAATCCTGACCACCGCCAAATCAAATGTGCTGAAATTAGGTAAAAAGAAAGCATTAATAGTATCCCTAACGAGGATGCATGCCCTCGGCTTACCTTCTCCTGGTGTATAAAATAAGTTGTAGCCTCTGGTACTTAGGCCCCTGACTTTGGAGCGCCATACCCAAGGCTCCTGCACCAAGCAGATGTCAATATCTTCTTCCCTCAGGAGAACCAGCAGGTTATCCGAGGCACATCTGGCATGCTGCAGATTAATCTGCGCCACCCTAATCATCGGACCGGGGGGACGCACCCGCTTGACTGTCGGGGTTCGACAATGCATCAGCCCCGGCTGATGCTGCCAGCCTAAGCTCCTCTAGGAGCTTATTGGCATCGTCGACCTCCTCCAGATTGTTATCCGGTGCTACCGCCGCTGGGAAAACTTTAACTCTGGCGTGCCTGACGCCATAAACTAACTTGCCTCCCCTCTTTTCGAGTTCCCCTAGGCACTCGTTGTTTATGAGCAGTAGCACCGGGTGGCTACTCTTCTGCTTCTCCTCTATTCTTAGCAGCTCCCAGTCGTCCATCGGGACGCCCGAGTTCTGCATCTTCAGACACTGGATGATGTTCTTCTCATCCAGTTTCGTATTCGGCATGTTCGGCAACCAAACACGCGCACGGGGCCTCCGGGGAATTTCCGAAGCACTGATGATCTTCAGAGTAAGACCATCATAGGCGTTGCTAATCTTAGCAATGCCTCTCTCGAGAAAGTCCCTGGAAAACCCGTCCGCGCACTTTATCACCCTACAGCCGCGGCATACCTCTTCACAGTTGAAGGCGGGGACCGGGGTTCGGTTCTCCATCAGGTGTTGGACGACCATCTCAGATAGTCGTCCCTCTATGGAGTTCCAAACCGCCAGTACTCGCCTCCCATTAGCCCCGTCAGCATCAACCAGTGCAACCTGGAGGTGATCCCGGACCACCTCACTATAGGTGTTCCTGGCCAATGCTGCAGCACTAGTGGAAGGGCCATCATACTGCTGGTACCTGCCCCTCTTGCCATTTCCCTCGTTCACCTCCAGTGAACGATTGCGCTTCGAGCGCGACTTAGTTTTTTGCTGCTGTGGCTGTGCAACGGGTTTGTTTGCAAGGGCGGTCTCGTACTCCTTGACCACTGCCTCGCACCAAACCTTGTCCACGGCGTCCCTCTCATGCGCCTTGCCACTCTCCTCATTTTTTTTAATCTTGGCTAGAATATACTGAGCCCTAAGGTATCTAGCCTTCTCTAGGCACCCTGAGGACTTCTTCGATTTCTTTTTGGGGCCCACTTTGGCTGGTGCGCCCCTATTTGACTGATTCGGGACGACAGGGGTACTATGGCTGGTACCCTCGCCGTCCTTTGCTTGGGCGCTCCCCTGGCTGCTGGCCAGGAGCTCGTCCTCAGAGAGCGATCCCAGATCGCTCTCTTCCCCACTCTTCCTTTTTTTATTTTCTTTTGCTTTCTCCATACAATTCCCACGAGTAAACTGGAAGGGGTTGGTCCACCCCGGCATAGCCAGTGTACCGGGGTAAGGCACTTATACAACCGACCTTGCCCGGGCATCGGAGGGGACCGTAAGCGATCAGCTATTCGATATACACCCGCTGACCATTCAGCCATCGGCACGGTGCCTACACACCTTGGCTTAGGGTGGCGTTGACGCGGATCTCCCCACATATCATACATCAGCCGGCGTTGTGCACTTATGTGCACTCTGCCCGAGGTTGCATGAGATGTAAGGTCTTCCTCTTTGTTCATTCCGCATTGGGGCCCGTCCCTCCAGGAGTGATCCCAATAAAGAATTTAAGCCCCTTCGCCACGGCAAGGCGGCCAACAATGAAGGGGACACTCAGTGTAGTTAGAAAACTCAGTGTAGTTAGAAAACTCTTTTTGCAACACTTTCTCTAGCAATACAGGAATGCACCGTTTAAGCGCTGCTGACGAGAAATCACGCTGAGGCTCCATATCAACACTTACAAAAATATTTTCCCACCTCTTCATCCAAAACGAACCTTGCCGTGCTGTCTCCTCTACTAATATGCGAGGCAGTCTATTTGGCGCTAAACTAAAACAGCGTGAAACATAATGCATGTGAGTGCTTAATGTATGGTGAAATAGGGAACATAGACCCGATTCAAGATGCAACATATAATTTGGAGTGTTAGATGGGAGAAATATTAATCTTTTTATAAAAAAGCGAAGAAGTTTCTCTACCGACTCAAACTTATCAACGCCCCAGATTTGCGCCCCATAAAACATGATAGACCTTGCCGCCGCTTCGAAGATTTTCACCTTTTGCGAGATGCAAATACGAGGATTGTTTATGTACTTTAGCCATGTAGCCACAATCGCAGTTTTAGCTTCAGACAGTTTCACGTCTAAGTGCTTTATAAAAGATAGTTTATAGTTTAAGAGAACGCCCAAGTACTTGTACTCATTGACAATCTCAATAGTGTCGTTACTATACGACCAGCAACACCCCGAAGGCATCCTATTACTTTCCCTAAAGACTAGTACTTTGGATTTAGAAAGATGAACTGTCAATCCCCACTGCATACTGTAATCGTAAAGCTCATTTATCATTTTCTGTAAATCAAATATAAAGTATAAATTTGACCCACACAAAATGACGCCGCCCCATAAAACACCTACAGTCAACCTAGCAATACGACCATAGCAACATGTCACAGCAACATAACACAACCAACACAACAAGCCTCAGCAACACAGCCAACCTAGCAACACGACCACACAGAGCCAACACTGCCTAATAAAATAGAACAAAAGTCATATGATATCTCTATAGATTTTCTTCAAGAAGAAGTTCTTTTTATTTTTGAAGAGAAAATCTTATTAATCTTTAATCTTCCACACTTGCCATATTGCCTCCACCGCGAATCGAACTAACCACATATTGAATGCTGAACACAGGTGCTTAACATCGAGCCATCGAGTACTTCTGCTTCTCAGCGTATAATTGTTCTACATGATGTCTGCTGATGATGATGCAAGATTTCCCTTTGAAAATATTAATAAGTCAAATCTTCTTGTTAGGAACCCTAAGATCGTCTTATTAACACATACAATTATGCGGAAATATGTTTTCCCTTTGAAAACATTAATAAGTCAAATCTTCTTGTTAGGAACCCTAAGATCGTCTTATTAACACATACAATTATGCGGAAATCAGTTAATAAGTCAGATCTTCTTGTTAGGAACCCTAAGATCGTCTTATTAACACATACAATTATGCGGAAATCAGTTAATAAGTCAGATCTTCTTGTTAGGAACCCTAAGATCGTCTTATTAACACATACAATTATGCGGAAATCTGTTAATAAGTCAAATCTTCTTGTTAGGAACCCTAAGATCATCTTATTAACACATACAATTATGCGAAAATCTGTTAATAAGTCATATCTTCTTGTTAGGAACCCTAAGATCATCTTCTTGTTAAGAACCCTAAGAAATCAGTCCGTTTTCTGCAAGATTTTCCTTTGAAAACATTAATAAGTCAAATCTTATTGTTAGGAACCCTAAGATCATCTTATTAAAATAAGAAGTTTTTCTCTTTCAGCTTTTTTTCCATATTTTGACAGAAATTTCGAGAAGTTTTTCTTATTAACAACACATATAAAAAGAAATCGCAAAGAAAAAAGAAGAAATTGCACTTGAAAATATCAATAAGAATTTCCTCATTAAACCAAATCGATTTGCGTATGGTTTTTTTTTCGTTTCCGCCGTCTTGACTACCCCTGAGCCTGAAAACCGTTCATAAAGACAATCTTATTAATTTTATTAGGCATCAGGCTCTGTGCATCACAATATTACACAGCCAACACAACAAGCCTCTGCAACACAGCCAATCTAGCAACACGACCATAGCAACATGACACAGCAACACAGTAACCATAGAAACGCCACCAGCGGAGCCAGCAACACCAAACACAACAGTATAAAAGTATCGACACAACAGAACAAGAGTTAGTTAGCACGGAGCTGTGGTCCCTACTAGAGCTTCTATTGAGGCGTACTGGATTGTGGAGAGGTCCATACCACTACAAGACAGTGCGAGTCATAGACGAGTGTCGTGAGCTGAGATTTTGAAGGGGGAGATCCATACCACCCTTCAAGCGTTTAAGGACACGCCCGCTTCCGCGAGTTATAGTCCTCCATAGCAACGTGAAGCCGCGAAAGGTGATACGCCTCCGTCGACATCGAGTTAACCCGCGCAAAGTACGAAAGCGGGCAGAGAAACGCCAGCACCACGCGCGGCAGTGACATCGACGCACAGCAGAGCAGAGGAACGCCAGCGCCACGCGCGGCAGTGACATCTACGCACAACAGAGCAGAGAAACGCTAGCGCCACGCGCGGCAGTGGCATCGACGCATAGCAGAGCAGAGAAACGCCAGCGCCACGCTCGGCGGTGACATCGACGCATAGCAGAGCAGAGAAACGGCAGAGCCACGCGCGGCAGTGACATCGACGCATAGCAGATCAGAGACGCCAACGTAAGGCGCAAGAGTAGAGGCGCCAACATAGCGCCACGCGTCAGCAGAGGGCACCAACGGGGCCCGTCTAACGGAACACAAGTGTACCGTTAACCCACCACCAGCAAGTAGATTAAGTGAAGTTGAACAAGTGAATTGTGAATGAGTTATATGAAGATATTTCGATTTAAATTAATAAAGATTATTAAGAGCAATTCGCACACGGCCCCAAATACAAATTTATTGTAACAGGACCCTGGACACGGCGAGTATACCCCAGCAGTTATTGAAGAAGCATCGGGGTTAGGAAAAGCTTCGTTACAAATTTTATAGGTGAATTCCCCTGGTCATTATATAATGATTTTTGATAAGTTTTTTTTTAAATCGGGAGGCATTTTTGAAAATTCGACTGGTCGGAACTTTTACTGATTACTGTAGAACTATGAAATTTGCCATAAAGCATAAGTTGACAAAATTTTAATAGAGCGTATCACCAAAAAAAAATTCGGCCGTACCTCCCCTCATATGAAGTGTTTTTGGCTCTTTGTTGAGCCAGCAATTGGAGATACCGCGTTTTCTCAGATCTGCCTCCCATTGGTCCTGCCATCGCAGTGATGGCCTCCCTCTTCCTCTACTTCCACCGGCGGGTGCCGATAAGAATACCTTCTGGGTCGGAGCGTCTTCGTTCATTCGCACCACGTGTCCTAGCCAGTGAAGCAGCTGGGTTTTAATTCGCTGAACTATGTCGACGTCTGCGTAAGGCTTATCATTATATCTTTTTCGGTACTCGCCGTCGCCAACTTTAGGGGTCCATAAATCTTTCGAAGAATTTTTCTCTCTAATACTCCCATAGGCGCCTCATCAGATGCTGTCAGTGTCCATGCTTCTGCACCATATAGCAGGACGGGTACGATAAGTGACTTATAGAGTGTTGTTTTTGTTCGTCGAGAGAGGACTTTACTTCTCAATTGCCTACTCAGCCCAAAGTAGCATTTGTTTGCAAGAGTTATCCTTCGATGGATTTCCAGGCTTACATTGTTGGTATTAATGCTGCTTAACAGGTATACAAAGTCCCTTACTATCTCGAATTTTTTCCTGCCAACAGTGGCGTGGTTGCCAAGACGCGAATGCGCTGACTCTTTGCTTGATGCCAGCAGGTACTTCGTTTTACCTTCGTTCACCACCAAACCCATTTTTCCGCTTCTTTTTCTAGTTTGGTGTACGCAGAAGTTACGGCGCGGTTGTTGAGGCCAATGATGTCGATATCGTCGGTATACACCAACAGTTCTACGCTTTTGTAATATACTCGTATTGTTCCAGCGCTATTAAGTTCTGCAGCTTGTATTATCTTCTCCAACATCAACTTAAAGAAATCGTACGACAAAGAGATGGTGTGTGTCGCTCCTTTCCTCACGGGGTTTTTCCAAGATTGGGCGTATTGTAAAAATCTGGTCGATTGTAGATTTACCTGGTATGAAGCCACACTGATAAGGTCCAATCAGTCGGTTTACGTCAGGCTTCAGTCTTTCGCACAATACGCTTGATGGGACCTTATATGCGATATTCAAAAGGCTGATTCCACGATAGTTGGCGCAATTTGCGGGATCACCCTTCTTATGGATTGGGCAGAGAACACTTAGATTCCAATCTCCAGGCATACATTCATCCGACCATATTTTGCACAAGAGCTGGTGCATGCACCTTACCAGCTTCTCGCCGCCGCATTTGAATAGCTCAGCGGGCAGGCCACCAGCACCCGCTGCTTTATTGTTTTATTGTCGTCCTCTTTTCTGGATTATTGCTCTGTTCCTCCGTTTAGAAGGGCAGAGAAGTGATCCCTCCATAACCTTAGTACTCTCTGAACATCTGCCACCAGTTCGCCGTTGTCATTTTTATAGGAGTTTGCCCCGGGTCATTCGTCAAATTTTTTTATAAAATTTTCTGACGTTGCTTCTGCTGGCGAGCATTTCAAGCTCTTCGATTTCACGCTTTCAAGGGAAGCGGACCCTTTTCTTCGCCCGGAAAAGCCGTCTCGCTGCCCTCTTCATCTCACGGTAGTGTTCACACACGCTCCTAGTTGCATTCGCTTTTAACGTTGCCTTATAGGAGTCGTCCTTTCTTTTCACTGCGTCTTTGCACTCTCTATCATCGTACCAGATGTTTTTTTGCACTTGCCGGAATCCAATTACTTCTTCGGCTGCAGTACGAAGTGCTCCGGAGTTATGTTTTCACTGTTCATGCACTCCGCTGGGTTGAATTGTGCTCTCAGAGAGCTGATGTGCGAGTCGTTCTGCGAAATCATTGGCTGCCTGTTGTGACTGCAGTTTTTAGACGTCCAGCTTTCCTTGCGTTTTTTGTGGGGCCTATTTTGTTGTACTTAGGCGGGTACAAATCTTCGCTGCTACCAAGTGGTGATCGGAGCCGATGTTCGGGCCCCTCATCGTACGTATGTCCATAACGCTGGAAGCGTGCCGTCCGTCTATCACAAAGTGATCGATCTGGTTGCGTGTTTTTCGATCTGGCGATAGCCACGTTGCTTGATGGATCTTTTTATGCTTGAACCTGGTGCTGGATATGATCATGTTTCGTGCACCGGAGAAGTCAATCAGTCTGAATCCATTTGGCGAAGTCTCATCATTGAGGCTGAACTTTCCGACAGTCGCGAAGCCTGTCTTTGACATCATGACGGGGGCAGCGGTCATAAGTTTCTTTTAATTTCGCGTAGAATGCATTTTTTTTGGTCGGTGCGTGTACGCAGATAAACTATATGGTGAAAAATCGTAGTTTTATTCGGATTGTGGCGAGACGCTCATTCACGGCTGTCAAGGACAAATTGTCACAAGTCTCTTTCCTACCCCAAAACCCACGCCGAATCTGCGCTCATTAGTATGACCGCTCCAGTAGACATTACAAGTTCGGTTATAAGACCACCTTGCCCCGTCCATCGCATTTCTGGTATAGCGGTGATGTCAGCTTTTGCCTTGTTGAGGACCTCAACTAGGCGGGCATCGTCAGCTTCCCTAGTATATATAACACTAAAAAAATTTTTTTTTCAAGTCATAACTACTCAGCTACAAAAAAAAGTATTGATGATAGGAGGAAGCACCTAAGTTTTGTCAGAACCGGTGTTCCAATATCTATCAAATTTTGCAAGGTGAAATAGTCTACAGCAAACTAGACTCACAATCAGTAAACAAGCGCTAAATGTGGCTTTTAACAATGTCACAAGGTACGTATATGGCATAAGTCGATATGCCCATATATCACCATGGCATGATAAAAATTTTAGGATGCAGTATCATGCAATATGGCTGCCAGAAACTGTATTTTTATGTTTAAATTGCTAGAGTGGAAAACGCCTAAATACTTATACGATAAGCTTCAACTAACCAGATCTCAGAGACTAAACCATTTGATAATTCCCAAACATAAAACACTAACATCTAGCAGACTATTTTTCATTAGCGCTGTCAAAATGTGGAACGCGTTACGCAACTTCAAAAAGTTAATACATGCATATTTTAGTGACCCTTATATGACCACGGCCTTCTGACTACAAATAATCTACTAATTTCTTCTTTTCCGACTTCAATCTTTTTCTATTTCTTCTTTTCCGACTTCAATCTTTTTCTATTTCTCTAAATTTTATATTTATAATATTTATCTAGTTTACTGTTTTAACTTGTAATAAGTTGTACTAGTTTTAAGCTTTTTAAGTTTTGTTAAATATTAATACATAATAAGATTACTTTTTAAGCTATTGCATAGATTTTATCGCGGGCTTGGCACCTAAAAAAAAAACCGGAACGAATAAAAAGGTTCGAAAAGGTTCGAAAAGGTTCGCAAAGGTTCGAAAAGGTTCGGTGTTAGCAACAGGCCGAATACATAAAATTGGATCTCTATCATAAAGTTAAGGTTAAAGTTAAAGTTAAATTTAAGTTAAAGTTAAAGTTAAAGTTAAAGTTAAAGTTAAAGTTAAAGTTAAAGTTAAAGTTAAAGTTAAAGTTAAAGTTAAAGTTAAAGTTAAAGTTAAAGTTAAAGTTAAAGTTAAAGTTAAAGTTAAAGTTAAAGTTAAAGTTAAAGTTAAAGTTAAAGTTAAAGTTAAAGTTAAAGTTAAAGTTAAAGTTAAAGTTAAAGTTAAAGTTAAAGTTAAAGTTAAAGTTAAAGTTAAAGTTAAAGTTAAAGTTAAAGTTAAAGTTAAAGTTAAAGTTAAAGTTAAAGTTAAAGTTAAAGTTAAAGTTAAAGTTAAAGTTAAAGTTAAAGTTAAAGTTAAAGTTAAAGTTAAAGTTAAAGTTAAAGTTAAAGTTAAAGTTAAAGTTAAAGTTAAAGTTAAAGTTAAAGTTAAAGTTAAAGTTAAAGTTAAAGTTAAAGTTAAAGTTAAAGTTAAAGTTAAAGTTAAAGTTAAAGTTAAAGTTAAAGTTAAAGTTAAAGTTAAAGTTAAAGTTAAAGTTAAAGTTAAAGTTAAAGTTAAAGTTAAAGTTAAAGTTAAAGTTAAAGTTAAAGTTAAAGTTAAAGTTAAAGTTAAAGTTAAAGTTAAAGTTAAAGTTAAAGTTAAAGTTAAAGTTAAAGTTAAAGTTAAAGTTAAAGTTAAAGTTAAAGTTAAAGTTAAAGTTAAAGTTAAAGTTAAAGTTAAAGTTAAAGTTAAAGTTAAAGTTAAAGTTAAAGTTAAAGTTAAAGTTAAAGTTAAAGTTAAAGTTAAAGTTAAAGTTAAAGTTAAAGTTAAAGTTAAAGTTAAAGTTAAAGTTAAAGTTAAAGTTAAAGTTAAAGTTAAAGTTAAAGTTAAAGTTAAAGTTAAAGTTAAAGTTAAAGTTAGAGTTAAAATTAAAGTTAAAGTTAAAGTTAAAGTTAAAGTTAAAGTTAAAGTTAAAGTTAAAGTTAAAGTTAAAGTTAAAGTTAAAGTTAAAGTTAAAGTTAAAGTTAAAGTTAAAGTTAAAGTTAAAGTTAAAGTTAAAGTTAAAGTTAAAGTTAAAGTTAAAGTTAAAGTTAAAGTTAAAGTTAAAGTTAAAGTTAAAGTTAAAGTTAAAGTTAAAGTTAAAGTTAAAGTTAAAGTTAAAGTTAAAGTTAAAGTTAAAGTTAAAGTTAAAGTTAAAGTTAAAGTTAAAGTTAAAGTTAAAGTTAAAGTTAAAGTTAAAGTTAAAGTTAAAGTTAAAGTTAAAGTTAAAGTTAAAGTTAAAGTTAAAGTTAAAGTTAAAGTTAAAGTTAAAGTTAAAGTTAAAGTTAAAGTTAAAGTTAAAGTTAAAGTTAAAGTTAAAGTTAAAGTTAAAGTTAAAGTTAAAGTTAAAGTTAAAGTTAAAGTTAAAGTTAAAGTTAAAGTTAAAGTTAAAGTTAAAGTTAAAGTTAAAGTTAAAGTTAAAGTTAAAGTTAAAGTTAAAGTTAAAGTTAAAGTTAAAGTTAAAGTTAAAGTTAAAGTTAAAGTTAAAGTTAAAGTTAAAGTTAAAGTTAAAGTTAAAGTTAAAGTTAAAGTTAAAGTTAAAGTTAAAGTTAAAGTTAAAGTTAAAGTTAAAGTTAAAGTTAAAGTTAAAGTTAAAGTTAAAGTTAAAGTTAAAGTTAAAGTTAAAGTTAAAGTTAAAGTTAAAGTTAAAGTTAAAGTTAAAGTTATATCATATGATGTCATATCATGTGATGTCATATCATATGATGTCATATCATATGATGTCATATCATATGATGTCATAAGATGTCATATCATGTGATGTCATATCATGTGATTTCATATCATATGATGTCATGTCATATGATGTCTTATCATGTGATGTCATATCATATGATGTTAGTCATATGATGTCATATCATGTGATGTCATATCATATGATGTCATATCATGTGATTTCATATCATATGATGTCATGTCATATCATGTCATATCATGTGATGTCATATCATACGATGTCATGTCATATGATGTCTTATTATGTGATGTCATATCATATGATGTCTTATTATGTGATGTCATATCATATGATGTTATATCCTATGATGTCATATCATGTGATTTCATATCATATGATGTCATGTCATATGATGTCATATCATGTGATGTCATATCATACGATGTCATGTCATATGATGTCTTATTATGTGATGTCATATCATATGATGTTATATCCTATGATATCATATCATATGATGTCATAGCATGTGATGTCATATCATAAGATGTCATATCACGTGATGTTATATCATATGATGTCATATCATGTGATGTCATATCATATGATGTCATATCATCTGATGTCAGATCATATGATGTCATATCATATGATGTCATATCATATTATATCATATCATGTGATGTCATATTATATGATGTCATATTATATGATGTCATATCATATGATGTCATATCATGTGATGTCATATCATGTGATTTCATATCATATGATGTCATGTCATATGATGTCATATCATGTGATGTCATATCATATGAGGTCATGTCATATGATGTCATATCATGTGATTTCATATCATATGATGTCATGTCACGTGATGTTATATCATATGATGTCATATCATGTGATGTCATATCATATGATGTCATATCATGTGATGTCATTTCATGTGATGTCATATCATGTGATTTCATATCATATGATGTCATGTCATATGATGTCATATCTTGTGATGTCATATCATACGATGTCATGTCATATGATGTCATATTATGTGATGTCATATAATATGATGTTATATCCTATGATATCATATCATATGATGTCATAGCATGTGATGTCATATCATATGATGTCATATCATGTGATGTCATATCATATGATGTCATATCATGTGATGTCATATCATACGATGTCATGTCACGTGATGTTATATCATATGATGTCATATCATGTGATGTCATATCATATGATGTCATATCATGTGATGTCGGATCATATGATGTCATATCATATGATGTCAGATCATATGATGTCATATCATATGATGTCATATCATGTGATGTCATATCATACGATGTCATGTCACGTGATGTTATATCATATGATGTCATATCATGTGATGTCATATCATATGATGTCATATCATGTGATGTCAGATCATATGATGTCATATCATATGATGTCAGATCATATGATGTCATATCATATGATGTTATATCATATGACGTCATATCATGTGATGTCATATAATATGATTTCATATCATGTGATGTCATATTATATGATGTCATATTATATGATGTCATGTCATATGATGTCATATCATGTGATGTCATATCATGTGATTTCATATCATATGATGTCATGTCATATGATGTCATATCATGTGATGTCATATCATATGAGGTCATGTCATATGATGTCATATCATGTGATTTCATATCATATGATGTCATGTCACGTGATGTTATATCATATGATGTCATATCATGTGATGTCATATCATATGATGTCATATCATGTGATGTCATTTCATGTGATGTCATATCATGTGATTTCATATCATATGATGTCATGTCATATGATGTCATATCTTGTGATGTCATATCATACGATGTCATGTCATATGATGTCATATTATGTGATGTCATATAATATGATGTTATATCCTATGATATCATATCATATGATGTCATAGCATGTGATGTCATATCATATGATGTCATATCATGTGATGTCATATCATATGATGTCATATCATGTGATGTCATATCATACGATGTCATGTCACGTGATGTTATATCATATGATGTCATATCATGTGATGTCATATCATATGATGTCATATCATGTGATGTCGGATCATATGATGTCATATCATATGATGTCAGATCATATGATGTCATATCATATGATGTCATATCATGTGATGTCATATCATACGATGTCATGTCACGTGATGTTATATCATATGATGTCATATCATCTGATGTCAGATCATATGATGTCATATCATATGATGTCATATCATATTATATCATATCATGTGATGTCATATTATATGATGTCATATTATATGATGTCATGTCATATGATGTCATATCATGTGATGTCATATCATATGATGTCATATGATGTCATATCATGTGATTTCATATCATATGATGTCATGTCATATGATGTCATATCATGTGGTGTCATATCATATGATGTCATGTCATATGATGTCATATCATGTGATGTCATATCATATGATGTCATGTCACGTGATGTTTTATCATATGATGTCATATCATGTGATGTCATATCATATGATGTCATATCATGTGATGTCATATCATATGATGTCAGATCATATGATGTCATATCATATGATGTCAGATCATATGATGTCAGATCATATGATGTCATATCATATGATGTTATATCATATGACGTCATATCATGTGATGTCATATCATATGATGTCAGATCATATGATGTCATATCATATGATGTGAGATCATATGATTTCATATCATATGATGTCAGATCATATGATGTCATATCATGTGATGTCATATCATGTCATATAAACGTAAAAAATTTGTTTTCTTTCTTTCAAAACCCCCACCGCTGCGTACGGGCCTGGCATAAGTTTATAATATCGTTCCGTTTTTGCGTTTTTATCGTAAACGCCAAAACCCAAATTTTACAGGAGAGCATTTTTTAAATTTTTTTTTTATTTTTTCATTTATGAATTGGTGGATACGATAAAAAAGATAGCCATTTTTTGACATAACTGTAAGGATTTCAGCTATAATTTTTTTCCAGATGATGCGCTAAGGGATGATGAACAAATTTGCATCAAAAAGTAAATTTCGAAAAAATGGTGGTTACGATAAAAACGCAAAAAGGGGACGATATGCAATAGCTTTACCGCGGCAGTCCCCGAGTGCCACACGTCCTTTTTTTCTCTGTTGATTTACATAAAAAAGACTGATTAGTCTTAGTTGTACAATAAGATTAACTAACTAAATAAATGAAATAAAAAATATATGTGACATACGTGCCTACATAATGGTATCAAAAAGTTTGGCCTAGATTAATTTTCAAATTTTTCTCTTTGGTTGGCACATTTTCGGAAACACCCTAACGCTCTTACGTTCATTTCGTTATCTTGTTGTATCTACCTCTCGTGCTATTATTAGGTTTTCTCGTGAAACATTCACAATTGGTACACTGTGCGCCATAGCTTACAAGCTTTATAGCGACTAATTAGTTGATAATTTTGTGGTGTAATTTGCACTTTTTATATCCATTCATGTTTCGTCCTTTATCATTGTACATCATCGCGTGACCGTAATTAAAATCCTCTTACCTGCCGGAGCATACATATAATTTTGTCAATTTAATGTTAGACCCCTTTTACACTAAGCTATTCTTGAAATCAAAGCGTTCAGTTAACACGTTTCAAGTTTTTCTTGCTATCTCTTTCACTCCTCCTTACACGCTCGTATTTTGTTTATAATTGCTTTCAAGAAAAATTGAAAAGTGTAGACACTAATAGAAAATACAAAGAAGAACGCCAGCAAGGTTGATCAGGAATTTCTTGTTGTAAAGGGGACTTGGCGCATACATACTATACATAATTTAGGACGCCGTGGTAGCTTTTTTATCGGTTCCAGTGACTTTTGATAATTCGCAATTTGTGTACGCTAGTTGAGTTAGAGTTGATATTGTACTTATTTTTTGCAGGGATGCCTAACGTTTTTGTTTCGTTTGGTTAACGAAATAAAATTATCAAAATAATTTGGTTTATGTAATTCACAAGACTAAATTATCACAACTAAATTATCGAAATACATCAGCGAAATTTTTTTTATTGAACTCTGCTGGCAATGCCCTTCACAAGAGCATACACATATATGTAGATACATACTTAGTTTTCGGTTCCCAACAAACATAAAAAAAAAAAAACTAATGGCGGCGAAACACCAACAGGTTATCATAACCTCTAACGAGATTTCTAGCCGACTTCTCTTTCCAACTTGTGGTGTGTTGCTTTTGAGTTTTCCTACAAGTTGGCGGGACCTACAGTTTTTTGCCGACTCCGAACGGCACTTGCAAAGCAAATGAATTTTTTGCTGAGAAGCTTCTCATGGCAGAAATACACC
>CAXKVI010000002.1:115069535-115175880 GCA_964058755.1 Campiglossa producta
TTTCTGCAGCCTAGCCAAATAATTCAGCGTTCGGTATCTATGACAGAAAAACACATTGGACATTATCTGCCATCAAGAGGTGCCCTTAAGTTAAAAATTAGAAGACAACGGAACAGTTTAAAATGTTTTAAAGAGCCAACTTGTGTTGAAAAAATAGACATTCCTTTATTATCACTTTATGTTTTGGAAGGTCAACTATTTATTTTAAGTAAGAAAGTTATTAAAGTTATGGCGAATGCATTCTTATTTTTGGAACAAAATCTTCGCTGCAGTTGTTAAATGAGAGCGACTGCTGGATTATGGACGGTAAATTTGACGTTGTTCCAACGATGATGAGGCAGCTATTTTCCATACACGGCTGAGTAGAAATACAAATTGTTCCGCTGGTTTTCTGTCTTATGACCAAAAAATCAAAGCCAATGTATATTTCTTAAATATAAGCACAATTTATTAAAATACTCGATTTTGCTCAAATTTTGGGGAAAAAAATTTCCAGAATTAATTCTGGAAAACGTAAATTCCGGAATTATGAAAAACCAGAATTTTGAAATACAGCCAAAAAAGGCGAAGGAAGTGCGGAATTCCGATTTCCAGAATTTTGTCGACCCAGAATTTTGATTCCGGAATTTTGACTTCAGAATTTTAATTTTAGAATTTTGACCGTTTCCGATATCTAGCCCTAAAGTCATCCAGAAATGAAACAGTTGAAAATAATTTCTTTGACTTTGCTTCCACTTTTCGAACCTGACTTTTAGTTAACCTTAAAGTCATGCAAAGAGCAACCAATTGCTTTTTATTTGACCCCAAAGTCATGCAAAAATCAAACAGTTGGGAAAAATTTCTTTTCCACAATCATACAGAAATATACCAGTTGAGAACAAACAATTTTTTAGGCTCACTTTCAGCTAACAGCAAAGTCATGCAGAAGGCAACCAATTGATTTTTAATTGATCTTAAAGTCATGCAGACATCAACCAGTTCAGAACAATTTTCTTAAACTTTTAGCAAATTTTTTTAGGCTGGCTTTTAGCTAACCATAAAGTAATGCAGAAAACAATCAGCTTGTACTTTGCTTTATTTCGTTTGTCAGATTTTAGAAGTTCTAATTGCGCTAACTTTCAAATATTTTTCATAATAAAAAATCGTTTGAAAGATCAAAAGATTTAGCAAAATGTTATTATTCTATATCCGCAACCTTTTATATACATGCATACATAAAACGAAATGAAGATCTTCGATAAATAAAAAGTGTAAGGTAAGAAAAAACTGACCCAAAGAGTAGAAAAAAATTATATTAATAACAACTTTTATTATAGCGGCAACTCGTTCAGTATCCACAGAGGATCTCGGAAACTTTTCGCACATCAATAAAAGTCATAAGAAACGGAGTTGTGTATATTAAAAATTAATTTCAATATACAAAAAATTGTCCAATAATATAGTACCTAAGTATATACTAGGCATTTTTTTTTTTGTATCGTAGATTTTTTTATTTATTTATAAGTATCTATAAAGTAAATAAAAGTATAAATAAAAATATATATAAAGCTGTTAAATTTTTTTAAGGTTGAATTTAGATCAGATAAACGCTAACGTAAAATAGTCGGCATAAAGCCCTGTCTAGTTAGCCAACTAATAGTCGATTTTAAGAAGTGAGCTAAAAACTGCCTCAATATAGCTAACTTTAATCCGCCTTAAATAAGTTGGCTTGTAGTTAGCTGAGAGTCATGCAGAAGCAAGCACAACTGACTACCTCCTAGGCCATCGCCATGCTAAAATAGCCAGTCTGTTCCATACAAAGTAGTTAGCTTTTCAAACAGTATTGGGTGCGAAGTAGTCAGCTTAAAATGCATTTATGGTTAGCTTAGTTTCCGACTGGGTTACAGCATTATAAAAAAAAAACAAATACAAACAAATTAATTATTGAAAGAAATGATTGAGTGATTTGGCTTGAATTAAAACTGCGTGAGGAAACTTATGAATAAGCGACCGAAATGGGGAAGAATGTGACCAATCGGTGGAGTGTATTTTTGTTAATAACCGATTTTTTTTTCAACCAAAGGTTGGTAGGCAATCCATCAATAACCTACCAAAGTCTGTTTGACTTAAATTTTTCTCAATTTGATGCTTACTACAAATATATTGACAAATTCTGAACTTAGAACGTTCTTCCCGATGATGCTTCAATTATACAAAAACTATATCGTTCCTAAAGTAAAAATTTGTGGTTTGGAAACAGAGGGTACTAATCTAACTATCTTCGAAGACTGTTTCTTCTAAACTTTTTCCTCAATTGTCACTATTTTGAGTGATCCAGCTCAGAAATGGTTATATGGTTGTTTAATCTTTCTATAATCAAGTTCCTGTAAAGACAATAATGGCGAGCTGGTAACCGACGTACAGAATGTACTTAAATTATGGAGAGAGCACTTCTCCTCACTGCTAAACTGCGAGGGAGACATCGAACCCGATACCCCAATCCCTGACGATGGAAAAGTTGTCCCACCACATGACTATAATGAAGTGAGAATAGTTATATCCAGTCTTAAGAACAACAAATCGCCTGGAAAAGACGGACTACCCGCCGAGCTGTTCAAACACGGAGGCGAAGAGCTGGTAAAAAGCATGCATAAGAATATGCAGAATATGGTCAGATGAGTGCATGCCTCGGTGCAGTGTTATAAAGCCATAGGCAATAAAGCCATATGGCCTTATATCTCAATGAATCGAGAAATTAAACCATATGGCTTTATTGCATACACCCAAGTGCAATATCACCGTAATCCCTGAGTCACCAAATTGGAAATAACGCTATAATAGTGTAATTGTTGCGGTTACAACCTCCAAATGAAGAAAATGTGGGTGCAAAACCGCGTATGTGAAATATTTAAAATTTAAGGTAGTAGTGCAGTTTAGGGTCCCCTCCGAAATTTTGTCCAAGAGTGGAAAGTGGGGCATCAAAAGACGCGTATTCACAAGTAGATTAGGAATCCGAAAGCGGAAATTAATTTGCATGCTAAGTCCTTCTGCGTAGTACACTCTTCTGCGTAGGCGGCCTTCGGACGCGCTTATTATAAATAAACCTAGTTACGCGCACCGCCGCGCACTGCCTGCCTTTTCATAATATCTACATATAATAAAATTGTAAATTTCTGTCTGTCTGTATGTATCTCTTAAGTTATCGGGCCAATATTTGGACCAGTCCTTTTCTACCTTTCTACCGGCCAAAATCGCTTAGGCGGTTAAGCGCCAATAAATAATGATGAATCTTTGGAAATGCAGTTTTGGTTGGAAAAGCCCATGTTCGGGAGCCCTGATTACCATATCTCATTTGTTTCAAAAACTATCGCTTATAAAGAATTGCCAATGATGATATGGTAAGTACGTCATAAATTGCAATTAATATTGCAAAAAGAATAAAGTTGAATTCAACCGAAGCACATTAACATTAGTGATGTAACTTTCAAAACCGACGAAATAAAAAACAGGATTCACTATTTATATCATAGCGTTATTTTTGGTGCTTCAACCATAACATTCCTCAACTAAAAATATCTAAAAAAATTGACTTCGATCACGGATCGAAAACGGCGACACGGGCACTGTGTATCTCTGCCGAATAAAAGTTTATTCAGTCCATTGATTTTGTCCGGTTAGTGGAAGTAAACATTAAAAAACCATACATATGTACATACAGATGATTAGAGGCTTTAATTGAACATTGAATTCAATATCAAGAGGTTGATTGTATCAAAGTATTGGCCTTTTGGTTTCTAACAGCAAGTTCGTATTGATTCTCAAAGAAAATGCAACCACGGCACAGTCACTACTTATAACAAAATTACAGTGTACAAAAAAATTGAGGTTTTTGAAATTCCCGCCGGAGTTCTCAATGGTTTCTAAAGCTTTTGGGTGTGCTGAATCCGAATCAGAAGTCAGATTTTTCGGGTCACCCTAGGTTTTCTCTCCAGAGGGTGGTACGTAAATAGATCGATAGTTCAAAATGACCCAGTGGGAAAGTAGGTAATGTGTTTACGCGGCATAAGCTATGATTATTTCGTTCATTTCATATCTTCTGCATTACATACCAATGTAATTCGCAGAAAGTTTATGGAATTTTCGGAATACATAGTTTATAGCCGCTTCAACAAATGCAAACTCGTTAGTGCTAACGCTCACCCTCATTTAGTAACAACAATAAAATTAAATTTACATTCCACTTATAATTAAAAATTTAAAATAAAATAAAAAAATTAATAATTAAAAAGTACCGGCGGCGGCGGGATTCGAACCCTGACCGCCGGAGTGTGAGTTGGGTACGTCAACCACTGTGCCACAGCTCATACTCCTTAGCCAATAACTAAATACATATAATAATAAACTACTCTCCGCCCACATTTAACTTCAGCTTAGACATATTGCATTACCTTTTTCATCCATGAAAAGAAGCATGAGCAAAGTAACGCATGAAAAAATATTTGAAAAATCTTCCCATGTAATGTATTTCGTAAGGTTTTATTTTTCAAAAACATTACTTTTCCTATGACATTGCTGTACAAAAAGTAATTCGTGAATTCCACTATACATAAAAAATTTTATAGGGGATATACATTACTTTATACATTACCAAACATTACCTTTTCCCACTGGGGAATTCAACAAAGTGTGCTTGAATTTGACGTTGCTCTCAATCGGAACCAGGGTATAATGTCAAACAGAAAAAATATTTTAACCCACTTGAAAACAATTTTTTCCGTTTATAAACTTTTAGGAAAATTTGTAAATTAACTTTTGTTTTAAATTTTCAATATTTATATTTTACCTTTAATTCAAATAAGCAATACGAAAGAATATTCGGTAGCAAATTTAGAAGTATTTTATTGGTAGTGAAAAAAACTTCGGTACCAGTGACGAACGGTTGGAATTCAACTGATTTGTAAGCTAAGGTTCGAAAACTGTAACCAAACATTTTTTACAAAAATCGCGGATGATATAAGGGTAAATTATTGCTAATATTAATGAAGAGAAAATGATACCCAATTTACATTCGTTTGACATTATAGCCCCTTACAAGAGAAAATATTTAACTGTCAATCACACTTTGTTGAATACATTTTGCGATAGTTGTTAAAATAACAATTTTTTTTAACAACCCAGTTGGAAATATACGCATCCGGCATCAGTATTTCAGGCATGAATTGGAGCTTTTGATACATCTGTACACGAGTGAGTTCTGTAACTGACTGACTTTTAATCATTTCGTTTCTCATCTTATTCTCTACGTGATTTATAACTAGTACATAAGTGTGTTTGTTGTTTGTATATAGTTTATAATTATGTTTTCCACTCTCATTTATAACATCTCTCCCCTTCTTATTTCTCAAATTATATTTATGAAACGTACTACATATTTATGGCCAGATATGTACATTTAAAAACACTTCTATCTATATATATGCTGTATACATATATGATGTACATACATATATCCGTAAATATCATACTTCAAAATGTATACGTATTTTCTTTTGGTTAAGTTAAAAAGTAATTCAATATAAGAGCAACCTTAAGGTCGGGATACATAAGTATGTTAATTAGTATCAAATCGGTTTAATGTTTTTAGGTCCTGTGCTCGTACTGCAGACGGTCGGGCGGCTTGGTGTTTCTCGATGAACGACGTGGTAATAATTCCATTGATGTCGTCGCGTTGTCTGCATTTTCGACGACCTCTGTGGTATGCGTTTCGTCGTCCCTCTTTCCATCTGTCTGCGTTGACTCGCTTGGTAAGGACGGTGGAGTATGCGCTTCCACTGATTTGCGTACTATAACATCGTCGAGTAGTTTATTGTTGTTATTTTCATTAGCCAAGTGTTCGCCGACCTTCCGCATTTGGTCGACATGACGTTTCCAAGTGCGATTGTCATCTAATTTCACTTCGTAATGTAATTCGCCTAATTTCTGTGCTACGCGACCGAAACGCCATTTGTTGGCTGATAGGTAGTCTCTTACGGCCACCCTTTCCCCTACCGCAAATGTTTTGGTAGGCGGTATGCGTACACTCGGATTATTGGGTTCTTTGCGAATTAAAAGATCAAGACGCGACTGTAGTTGTCGCCCCACATCAGAACAGCAGGTGATTGTTGAGTGGCAGGGTGCACTGCCCGGCGATAAGCCATTAAAATAGTGAATATTTCTTTTTGCATATTGCCTCCTCCTGCGTTTGCGGCCTTCAATTTGCTTTTTAGTGTTTGCACGAAGCGCTCCGCTTGCCCATTCGTGGATGGATGGTAGGGTGCCCCCTGCTTGTGAGTTATGCCATTATTTTTCAAGAAGGTTTGGAATTCCCCTGAGTGGAACTGCGTGCCATGATCGGACACGAGTATATGTGGTAACCCAAATGTCGCGAATATTTCCTCACATTTTTGAATGCTACATGAGGCTGTCATATTTGGCATTATATGGGCCTCAGGCCACTTAGTATAGGCATCTACCAAAATAAATAAGTATTTACCTAGGAATGGTCCTGCGTAGTCAACGTGAACCCTTTCAAATGGCTTCGATGGTCTCATCCAAACATGAACCGGTTGAATTTTCTCTGGATCTGCTCTAATGCTTTGGCAAGCCTTGCAGTTAGAAACCATCTGCTCAATATCTTTGTCCATTCCTCGCCACCAACAATACGTACGGCCCAAGGCTTTCATAGAGGACATTCCTAAGTGTGCTGTGTGGAGTTCCTGTAACACTCGGTCTCGTGGTGGAGCCGGAATGTATATTCGAATGCCTCTAATAAGGCATCCATCGTGCAGTGCGAACTCGGTCAGTGGTATACCAAACCGATGATGCGGTTCGCATTCTCGCCCGTGTTTCAAACATTTTACTAAATGGGTAACGCTTTTGTCCCTCTCAGTATGGTCTCTCAATTCCGCGCGTGTCACAGGCAAATTGGCGATGTCTTCATCATTTATTATGTCTACCTCTTCTATTTGTTGATAAGTATCGCACACCGACAACCTTCACAACGCATCGGCGTTGGCGTTGTCTTTAGACTTTTTTACGCAAATCTCGTAATCAAATGAAGACAAAAACAGTGCATAATGCTGCATTCGCGTTGCCGAGAGTGTTGGTAGCCCTTTATTGGGAGAAAATATCTGCGAAATGGGCTTGTTATCAGCAATTAACGTAAATTTGCGGCCATATACAAATTGATAGAATCTTTTAACCCCAAATATGATGGCGTATGCTTCTTTGTCGATTTGGCTGTAGTTTTGTTGGGTTTTACTTAATGTTTGTGAAGCGAACTGGATAGGCCGCTCCGTACCGTCTTCGTACCGATGACTCAAGACCGCACCCACCCCTACTGGGCTCGCATCTACAGCTAAAAGGAGTGTGCGCCTTGGGTAGTGTGTAAGGATTACCGGAGACTGTATTTGTGCCTTAACATCTTGGAATGCCCGTTCACACTCTCGATCAAATTGAAACTTTACATCAGCTTGCAATAGCCGAGTCAAAGGGTATGTGATAGTACTCAACCTTTTTATAAATCTACCGTAGTAGTTAACAAGACCCAAAAATGATCTTACCTCGTCTTTGCTTGATGGCGTCTTCATATTTTGGATAGCTTTTACCTTATCTGCCGTTTTGTGTATGCCTTGTCTATCGATTACGTAACCGCAGTAAGATATGCGATCCCGCATGAACTCCGACTTGTCTAGATTTACCCTCATATTGTGGTCATTCAGTCGATTCAATACTTCCTCTATGCGTTGTTTATGCGTCTCATCATCGCTGGCAGATATCTTAATGTCGTCTAAAAAAACTGAAACACCCGGTATGCCGCTGAGCAGCTGCTCCATGAAACGCTGCCAAATGGCGGGTGCGCAAGCAATACCAAACATTAATCGTGTGGCCTGATATAACCCCTTGTGCGTGCTCAGTGTTAAAATGTGTCTATCCTCGGGGTGGATTTCTAACTGCAGATAAGCTTTAGACAGGTCAATTTTTGTAAATTTCGCACCACCAGCAAGAGTGCTGAATAATTCATCTATGATGGGCAAGGGATGCTCGGCCACCATAAGCTCTGGGTTAACAGTGACTTTATAGTCACCACAAAGGCGTACCGTGCCATTACTCTTTCGCACCGCCACTATTGGTGTTGCCCACTCGCTCTTGTCCACCTTTACCAGTAGACCGTCATCTACTTGTTTTTGCAATTCTCTCTCTACGGGTGTCCAAAAGAAAAAAATAAAAAAAAAGCAAGGCAATAAAGAAAAGGCCAACAGCGCTAAACTAGGTTCATGAATTACAACTCAGAAAAGTGTATTTTTCGAATTTCATACATAGCTTTTCAGGGGAAAATTAAGCATTCCTTAAGCATACATATAACTTATTCAGCATGCATATTTTTAATGCGAACAAATATGTTTTCAACTTGAAAGTTTCGCATTTTACATACTTTATCATTCATACGGCATGCATGCTCCGTGTATTCATACAACAATTTTCAACTAGGAATTTAACAATTTTTCTGGGGCTAAATTACTATTTTACCGCTACTGGACACTAGAGTCGCAATAAAGTAAACAATCCTCAGCGACATCTACTTTTAAATAACAAGTAATACAACCAAAGCACTAGATGGCGCCGATTGTTAATCTTCAATTTTGTGTGTGTCAGGGTAAAATTTGGATCTGATTAAAGAAGATTCATTGGAGATAATCTCCGTGTGTGTATCCATAGCATTATGATTTTTCATGCACCAGTCACTTTTGGCCTCTAGATGCAAAAAATAATTAAAAAATTTCCTTTATGCCACGCCCATTTCCCAACCTGTACTTTAAAAGTACCGCCGGCGTTAGTATGTACACTCTTCCGTGTCAGTTGGGGGGTCCGACTCAGGGGTAGTGATGATTAATTCCGAATTTGTACCATCATTTCTTTCGTAATTATCACATAACAGAGCATTAAGCTATTTTTCGCACTGCAATTTTTTTTGCCCTTTATTATTTCTAATTTCGGTAGAAAAAAGAAAAAAATGTATTATACACTACCTACTTTTTAAAGTACAAAAAATTTTGGAGCGTAAAAAAATAAATAAAACTGAACTTACCGCAAAAACCTTGTTTGTAGTATTCGTACTAATACTTTTCTATACACGTTTTTTATTAGAGATATTTAAATAGTCACAGTTTTCTTTTTTATCACTTCACAGACGCACACCTCATAACCCTAGTTCGGCCGACGAGTCACCCGGGTGACTATTTCACATTTGAGGCACGAAAGACCAATTTTTTATCAACTCAGTTAGCTTATTTTCCCTGACATCTAAGAATAATGAATTTCAAGTAGAAAAAATACAAAACAAAGTTTAAAGAATTTATTTATAGCCAAATATTAGAAGTTGAAAATTTTTTTTCTTGTTCTGGCGAACGTGGGTGACGAAATCAGAAGCACAACATACGCACAGCATTCAAAACTAGGAACAACGTTGGGAGAATATTAAATAATGCAACAAACGTGGAGGATCATTTGGACAGACAAGGAGTATACAAATTAACTTGCGAATGCCAACAAAGCTACATAGGGCAAACTGGTCGTAAGATCAGAACCAGATTCCGAGACCACATAAGGGACTACAGCAAAAGGAAACAGAAACCTAATATCACACCAGAGTCAAACTTTGCAAACCACATGTTTGAAAACAAATGCGTCCCCATGAAAATAAAAAATACAGCCACACTTCTTCATACACAACACAAAGGCTTGCGACTGAACATTCTGGAGAACATGGAGATATACAAACAAAAAACAAAAATAAATACCGCATCAGACGTGCTATTTGAACCACTCAAATTACTATACAAAAGAAAGAACAAAATACAAATAGAAAAAACGACCACAAACACAAATAACCAAAACACAGAAAACAGACAAATTAGAATAACAGATTTCTACCTGCCGACGAACCCAGCCACGACACACACGAACTCACTACCTACAAACGAACGAACGAGCGAACTACCGAATTCCTTACCTACACCCGAACCACCTACCTCAACTACACAGCAAGAAACAAACTACCTGAACAAAACAAAACGACTATAAAAACGTACAACATTGTACAACACATCAGAACGAAAATCGACACTGATGATGGAGCATTGCCGAAACCGGTTTGTCTCAAAACCAAATTTGACAAGGGATGACGGAAAATCGTTCCAAAATAACTCAGAAAAAATGTATTATACACTACCTACTTTTTAAAGTACAACAAATTTTGGAGCGTAAAAAAATAATTAAAACTGAACTTACCGCAAAAACCTTGTTTGTAGTATTCGTACTAATACTTTTCTATACACGTTTTTTATTAGAGATATTTAAATAGTCACAGTTTTCTTTTTTATCACTTCACAGACGCACACCTCTTAAAAGATCAAAATTTTTTGTAACTGATTGACTTTGACACCACAAATTACACAATGTGATTGCCAACTTAGTCGAAATCGATTAAAGTGTGACCTAAAAACATCTTAGAAAAAAGCCCAATTCGCTGTACTTTATAAAGTACAACCGGCGGTATTGGGTTAACATGCATATATTACATAAATATCTGTTAAGCGTTATAATTATACATATTATTCCTATATATTAGGGTGATTCAAAAAAAAAAATTTGGTTTTTTTTTCGGTCTTACCCCCTGAAACTTTAGGTATTGATAAAGCCTTGCAAAAAATAAGCCTTGCAAAACATTTTGTATGGTGAAAAATGGTATTTTTTTCAAAGTGAATTGCCTTTTAATTTTTTAAACTTATTTGAAAATATTTTTACATACTCTTAAAGTTAAAGCTTTGTAGCTTCCAAAATGGTAAGCCATGTACGAATATCTTAACTATTAAAATAATTACAGCCATTTAAAATTTACTAAATTTATACGTGTTACTGTGTATGTGTGTGCAATAGTACAAAACTCAGCCATTTTCAAATGGCTGTAATTATCTTAATAGTTAAGATAATCGCACATGGCTTACCATTTTGGAAGCTTCAAAGCTTCAACTTTAAGAGTATGTAAAAATAAAATAAAAGAAAATTCACTTTTAAAAAAATTCCATTTTTCCCATACAAAATGTATGGGAAAGGGCGAAAAAAATAACCACCCCTAAGGGTTAAGTTAGAGCGCTAATTTTTTTCATGCTCGTAACTACTTAAAATTTGTAGTGAGTGTGTATTTTACTATATCATAGTTAAATATGTGAAAAAGTCATTTTCGAAAAATGTGTCAATTAGGGCCTTTGTGAATTAAGGTAACGATATATATTAAAGAAAGGGGAAGAGCGCTATAAAGTTTTTAGAATTTTCTAATGTTTTTATTACCAGAGACCGTAACGGTTGTTAAAAACATGGATATGTAGGTAAATACTATTGTCATGAACCGTCTGGGTTTCTTATTGAATTTCTCAAGTAGGTACATCGAAAAAGTTTTTAGGAGAAAACCTTTGTATAAATAAATAAATACATAGATACTTTTTAATTAAAACATTCATTTTAAATTTCAAACGATTGTGTTGCGGCCCTACTTTTCTAAGAAATTCATAAATATGAAATTTCCTTTAGTGTAGATGCCTAGTTTCATCCACAATTTTCATAGAATGAATTGTAGGTAAGGGGGTGGCGATTTGAATCTAGCCCCACTTGCGGCGCCCTTGATTGGTATAGCTGTCAGCTGTCATTTGTTTAGTTGCTGTTGTGCCGCCATGCACGTGTAACGAAAATTCCCTGACCGTCCCCGCAATACATCGAGACCATATTTAAACATCGACCACGCAGCATACATAAGCTGACCAGAATTTTTGATCGAAAAAGGAGGAAAAATACAATAAAATCAAAAAAAATATTAAGTTTTTAAAAATTTTTGGGGAAAAAGGAGGACAAATTGTCGACATTAAAAACACACCTTTTTTTTTTGCCATAAATCACACCCTAACAGCTATTTTAGTGTAACCAACAAATAAAAATTTTTACAAAGCTTACAAAAGCTTTTGTAGGTAAAAAAATTTAAAGCATTTTAAGGTAAAATGTTGGTTACAAAAAAATTGCTAATGCTTCAGTTTTGAAATGGTACTTATTACAGTTTTGTTTAAAATAAGAATATCTACCGATATCAATAAAATTACGGACATACATTTCTATTGCTGAATGTTTTAAATTATTTAAAAATTGAGAGTGGTCAAAAAGAAGAAGAAAACACGACAATGAAATTTGTGAAGTTGCTTATATGTAACTTTTACACGCACATGGGACTCCGTTGTCCCAAAAACTTTTTCTTATATACCAAGTAGCTAAGATAGGTACTAACATCGAGTTTCAAGTGAAATAGCTGCCAAAACCCAAAAAAAATTGTTTGTCGTGAAAAAGCCGTGATATTTCTCTCTTATTTGACAGTACTGAGTTCACGCCGTAAAAATATTGCGCAGTACGTCTGGTCACCTTAAGCATGCAACAGGCGTATGTAATTTGTTAAATGATTTCTCAAAAAAAAATTACAAAGGTAAAACATTTGTAAATAACCAGAAAACATGTCAGAAATTCAACCCGTGGAGAAAAAATATGTCAACACAGTTTTTTGCTGTATTGTTCTTATCTTCTTACTTTCTTGTTTTTATTACATGTTTGATTATTGAGCTCTAATTTCATTCCCACAAATATCCGGCGTACATGACTAGGTTTGAGTATACCCTACACAGTGTAGAGAATTTTTTATAAAAGTTAAGTTTATTTCAAATAGATATCCAAAACATATCGATCACTAACCGCAAAAAGATCAAGGCCCAGAATGAAGTGTTAAATTTATTTATATAATGTTATCCATAACTTTTAAACTTTGACCTTTTCCGATGTGTAGGTAAATTTCACGTAATTTGGACTGTCAGATTGTTACATTTGTTTGTCATCTGACAATTTCCTGCCACCCACGAAAAAAAATATTTTGATGGAATAGAAGGTCGAAAGTTCGTATTTCTCTATTTATTTTTAAGGCTGATACGTTTAATTGAATGGCATGACTTTATCCGAGACTTGGTGGGTAACGCTCCCCAATAAAGCGGGTAGAATGTCGGTAAATCTCTGGGGACTTACTGGGTAGTGCTTCCCAATGAAGTGGGTAGAACATCGGATAATTGGGAATTACTGGGTAGCGCTTCCCAGAACAGCGGATAAATGCTGCCAGTTAATTTTTGGAAATACTAAGTGCTGTCGTACGTTATTTTGTATATTTGGGCTTTTTTTTTTGCATCATTTAGCTTGGTTTGGAGACTTCATAAACCAAGCGTCCTTTGAGGTAGGATTTAATGATTATTTTGGCCATGCATGATACGAAATTAATCATCTTGTGTCTAAATTTATCAAATAAATAATATTTGACGTGCAGTTTTTAGTTCAGTGTGAACCTAGATTTGTATGGAAGACAAACGCCAAATTTGCAATTTTTCGCCAAATTTACCAAATTTGGTGCGGTGTAAATGTACTATCACTATTCAGTTAGCAACTTTGGTGAGGTGTAAATGTACGATTACACTTCAGTTACCAAATTTGGTACGGTGTAAATGTACGATCACACTTCAGTTACAAAATTTGGTACGGTGCTAATGTATTATTACTTCATATGATAACTCGGTTTGGTACAAAAAAAATTTTCGTGTGGCAACTCTCATGCATGGACTGTCATTCAGGAAAAATTTTACACGAGGTAAGTTGTAAATTGTATTTGTATTCTTTTAATTTAATTAAATTTTCTTTTTCTTTCATTTTTCAGGTTGCAGGATGATCGGTGGACTGGAAGCCAGAGGAGCATGGCCGTGGCCAAAAGTTGCAGGTAAGTATACATGGAAAAAGGTAAGTGTATCGTAAAAATATATATGTTTGTACGTGTGTGTATCACTCGCTGTGGTAGCCGGCACCCAGCGATGGATACATACCTGGATGAACTATTTTGACATTCGTATTTTAATTTTTTTCTGCCCCAACAATGGGCAGCTGAACATATGCCCCAACGACAATGCGTTGTGGCACCAACATTTATGCCACAAAAAGGCATGGCGCAGGGGGGAGCAATTATTAATGCGCCGGGGTTTTTTTTTGTTTATGGGCAGCCGAACATATGCCCCGACGATACTGCCTTGTGGCACGGAAATTGCCAAATCGCACTAAAGAAGATACAGAAAATTTGTGTACGTGAGGGTTATAAATTGCCGACAAGCAATAGCGTGAAGCAGACGATGCAGAGAAACGTGAGCACAACTTATACGGCTGATACATTAGCGCAAATTCCGAATTATCTCCGCTTTCGGGAGTTAACTTGAGCATAATTTTCATTATAAACTCCCAAAAATTAAGAAGATTTGAGCAGATATCATAACTATTTGACCGCTACTGTCATCGATAGATAAACAAACATCGCAACGACCACTACCAAAATTACGAGTTCGCCGCTACTGGACACTAGATGTCACCAAGAAATAGCGACATCTATTTTAAACCGCAAGTACTACAACCAAAGCCATCTAGTGCGCTGATTGTTAATCTTCAATTTTGTGTGTATCAGCGTAAAATTTGGATCTGATTAAAGAAGATTTATTGGAGGTAATCTCCGTGTGTGTATCCATAGCATTAGATGATGCGAGTAAAATAAGACTGATTGAGGATCCAAGTTTGCCTGCAGTGCGTAGAATTTATATACGGCGATGGTCCAAATCGTAGCAGGAGGAAGGCTTCACCTTGTTCGAGCGCTCATCGATCCTAGCGCTCCAACGTCGGTAATCGATGCTAATCTAGCAAGGGACCTGGGTTTGGAACGCCTCGGCACAAAGTACGTAACCAAAAGCACTCTAGTTTTGCGAGGAAAGTATGGGGTGAATAAAGAATTAACGACCCAGGCCACCGTGGTGGCCCAATATTCCCGGCCCAGTCCAACAGCAACACTGGATCCGTCAGTAACAGCGCCATTCCAATTTATGAAGCTGGCGGATCCAGATTTCCACCGGTCTTCACCAGTCCGGCTCACATTAGGCGCAGACGTGTACGCCGGTATCATGGTTCGCTATTATCCGGAGGGGAAATCACTGTTACCGGTAAATATAAGTGAACTACCCGGCACTAGGGTGCGCCGTAATATTTAGGCCTGTGGACTAAACAGTATAATATAGTTGATTTTATCAGTGTCATTTTTTTGGTGCTACACTGCTGTTTTTCAGATAACTTTATTAGAAAACATTTTTCAAAAACAAAAAATTTCGAATTAAAAATTCAGACACAAAAATTCAGATGCAAAACTTCAGAAACAAAATTTCAGAATCAAAATATTCAGAAATCCCTTTTCAAAAACAATAAAGCAATATAACAAGTACAAAATTTCCAAAAACACATTTATGCAGTCCTCACCTTTTTATGTTTCGGAATTTTATATGAACATATGTATATAAAACTAGCCAGAGGGTGACAAAGCATTATAACTAAACAATCGCGACGGTCTTATATTGAGAGAATATGCAACAACAATTACTATGCGTCTTTGAGTAGGTATGTATGTAGGTAATAATAATATCAAGAGTAATTAAAAAATAAGTTTGCGCAAATTTTGAATTTTGGCTTTCTGAATTTTTGATTCTGAATTTTGGTGTCTGAATTTTGATTTCTGAAAAAATAGTTTCTGTCTAAAGGTTTCTGAAAAATAGTGTTTCTGAATTTTTGTATTCGTGGGGGGAACCCATTTTTTCTGTGTACCTCGTTGAGCCCTTACTTATTGCATTGTTCTTCACGTTTCAATTGCATTGTTCTTCACGATTCATATTGCAATGAAGGGCAACATATACTACTACAACACAAAAAAAGTTGACTTTGGCATGAAAAATTTCATAAGAATTTAAAAATACATAAAAAGAAAAATCAAATTAAACCAAAAAGAAAAAAAAACTCTTCGGATCCAATAAAAATCGCATCTGCCTGTTTGTTGCATGTCGAACGGCTGCTGCTGGACGCGTGTTGCGTTCATCAAAGCGTTGACAAAGTGTTTGCTTTAATGTCAACTGACAACGAATGATGTTTCTTCATTCGTTTCGTTTGGTGTTTGGTTATGCGACACTTCGAGGGACACTCTTTCAATGTGTGTGCATCTTCTTTTTCTTCCGCTGCTTCTTCCGTCTTTTTGTTTGTTTGTTTATTTATAATTGTACTCTTATCCTTCACGCCTTTTGGCTTTGTACGCAACGGTTTATTTGTCTCATCATTTCTTCATTTGTGATGACGCCGTCATCATGTTGCAAGTACATACATATGTATCTACATACAGATGTGTGGCAAGAGTGAGCAGTGGACGATGACAAATTCCAGCCAACAAGCCATACATATGTGATTAACTATTTCCCTCTACAAAGCAAAAAAAACGAAATAAGAAAAAAATGGGTTGATTGTGGATTGCAAACATTAGCCTTGGTCTTTGATCGATATGTATGGTTATATCCTAAGTCAATGTCAATGATGTGTCGGTTGGTTCATAAAGTCCGCCACATTCATTGCAACACTCAACACAACTTCGTGCGACTCTTAGAATCGCTCATACCACAGCTTTGGTGTTTCTGATCTCGCAGCGACAATTGTCAAGGAAAATTTTGTCATACATTTTCCGCCTTTGAAATGTCGTAAGAGTCACTTTGATTCGTCTTGTTATTTAGTTGTATTATTGTTGTTAGTGCCTTTCCACTACTGATCGCGGATGCCAAGCTTATTGTGGCTGTTGCTTCTTACTGAATTCGGTATATTTATAAATCGCCGAACTTTCCATGCCCCCACCATACATAGTTTCCTTTGCCTTTGAATTTGTAATTTTGTTGTTGTTTCTTTTTTCCGGTTGCCATTTGTAAAAGCAGAACAAAGTATAAGTTGCAAGCCCAGCCAGCAAGGTACCGTACATTTTACGAACATTGCGATTTACGAGCTATTCTCGAATAAAAAAAACAATAACAAAAGAAGCTTTTCTGTCACGTCAAACAAAAAAATTAAAATAAAAAATTTCAAACAAAAAATTTTGAACGAAAATTTTCAAACCGATATTTTAAAAGTAAGTATGTTTGTAAAATATCTAATTAAAAACACAAATAACATAAAATATATCTTTTAAATTATTACTAGCGTGCTGGAAGGTGGATTTGCGGAAAAGAAAAAAGGACAGAGAAAGTAGCTGCTATTCTGGGATCTCGGGATGCCCTCTGGGTTGTGTGACCCACTATTTATAAGTTGTGATGCTTAACATGTAAACCAATATCAGTACGTACACGCTGGCAAAAAGATATACAATTTTATTATTTAATAAAAAACTTTATACTTAAAATTTAGGTTTGTTTATTTGCATTATTTTTCGCATTGAAATCAGTCGGTAAGGCGGTCTAGAAAGTCGGTTTTTCTATCGAAAATTAATTGTTTACGAGTACATTTACGATAAAAAAACGGACGTAAAAAGATTCATATACGAGTGCTTTTTCGATACTTTTACGACAATCGTAGGCAAAAAACATTTCAGAGCCCGGATTCGTAGGCGAATCGTAAACGGATATCATAAACGATATTTTATCAGAGTTTTCTTCGAGAAAACGTCAGTTTACGAGCTCGTTTACGATGATTTTGCTGGCTGGGAGGCTGCTTGCTGTCATAAGTCGGTTACAGAAAAGCAATGGCATAAATGTCACATTTTTTGGCTTATTAATTTCATCTATAAATGAGTGGCAAAGTAAATTTGTGATATCATTTGAAATGACGCAGTTCCCCGACAAACGAAAAAAGCCGAATTGAAACCAAAATGTATTCAACAAAGTGTGATTGACAGTTAAATATTTTCTCTTGTAAGGGGCTATAATGTCAAACGAATGTAAACAAATGAATTAATCCTTTATGGTGCACCACATGTAAATTGGGTATCATTTTCTCTTCATTAATATTAGCAATAATTTACCCTTATATCATCCGCGATTTTTGTAAAAAATGTTTGGTTACAGTTTTCTTACCTTAGCTTATAAAACAGTTGAATTCCAACCGTTCTTCACTGGCACGGAAGTTTTTTTCACTACCAATAAAATACTTCTAAATTTGCTACCGAATATTCTTTCGTATTGCTTATTTGAATTAAAGGTAAAATATAAATATTGAAAATTTAAAACAAAAGTTAATTTACAAATTTTCCTAAAAGTTTATAAACGGAAAAAATTGTTTTCAACTGGGTTAAAATATTTTTTCTGTTTGACATTATACCCTGGTTCCGATTGAGAGCAACGTCAAATTCAAGCACACTTTGTTGAATTCATTTTGATTGAAACCTACTTGAGAGAAGGGGGAGAAATAAAAACAGTATTTAGTGGGCTTTGTCGGATGAAATAATTTAGAAATTAAAAATCCATCGAAGGAATGTAGATATTATGCAATTTTCTGTAGGCATTTAACATATGCTTGACTGTATAGGGTCTGTACGGCTCTTACGGATCCACTTAAGACTTTGGATCCAGAAACTCAACCCTGTCAGTATCAGTATTGCCGCTGAAAAATTTCAAAAAGGGTTCCAAAAAGGGTCCCAGCAGAAAAAAAAGGGTCCCCTCTTTTTTTTAGAAAGGAACACATTTACATAAGCCTTTTCCATTTTTTTTATGTTGTATGACTTAGTTTTGTACTATTGCAAGAAACACACACAAAATATAAACATTTTTAAATGGTTGTAGTTAGTTTAATAGTAATGATAATCGCATAATGTAAAAAGTTTTTTAAACTTAAAAACCTCCACTTTAAGGATTTGTTTTTGCAAAGGGTTTCAAAAATTATAAGAAAACTCACTTTTAAAAGAATTCCAATTTTTTCGGGTAAAAAAATTATAGGAAAGGGCGAAAAAGCGACCCCTAAGGGACGGCCAAAATTGCCTAGGCGGTTAAAGGCTATTTTAAGTAGGTAAGGGGTAAGTTGCAGGCTTATTTTCTCATCATTTACTAACTTTGAAGGGGTAAGACCCAAAAAAACTAAAACTTTTTATTGAATCACCCGGCGGCCGCCGTGGTGTAGCGGTTAAGTGTTCGGCCTTCTACACCAAGTCGTGGCGGTTCGATGCCCGGCAAAAGTAACATCAAAAATTATTTAGAAAAATAATTTTTCTAAAACGGGGTCGCCCCTCGGCAGTAGTTTGGCAAACTCTCCGGGTTTATTTCTGCCATGAGAAGCTTCTCAGCAAAAAATTCATTTGCTTTGCAAGTGCCGTTCGGAGTCGGCAAAAAACTGTAGGTCCCGCCAACTTGTAGGAAAAACTCTAAAGCAACACACCACAAGTTGGAAAGAGAGGCTCGGCTAAAAATCTCGTTAGAGGTTATGATAACCTGTTGGTATATCGCCGCCATTAGTTTTTTTTTTTTTTTTTTTTTTTTTTTTAATCTATATTTTTAATCTATATCGATTAGCATCCGATCGTTACGGACGTGTTTTTCGAGCTCTCTGTGATTTTTTGTTTATTATTCTGATTTTGTTATTTATCTACCTAATTATTCTCAATGGATAAGTTTTGTGGAGAATGCGATAAACTTTTCGCGCGAAATGAGCCTCATATTGTGCCGTGCAGTGGTTTTTGCAATAAACTTGTTCATCGTGCTTGCTGTGAGGGTGGTGTTGCTCAGTGCGATGTTGATTTGTTGTCAAAAAATCGCCATATTAACTACTTTTGCTCTGAATGCCTAAATGCGTATGAAAAGCTGCGCAAAGCCTACGACACTGTGTTGTGTGTTGGTTTCCTACAAAGTTAGTTTGGAGTCCGCTCTGGCTGCCATTGACTTGAAATTCAAGGATTTATCTTTACAAATAGCAGATTTAAAAAATGAAATTAAAACTAATTTTAATTCCAAAGAAGTGCATAATAAAAACAATGCTAAATGCATGAAAGTGATGACTGATAGTGTTAATGCTATAAAAAGTGTTGTTAGCTCAATTAATGGCACGAACACTTACATTGAGCACAACAGTCGCCCACTCACACCTCTTGGTTTGTCGCTTTCGCCTACTAACCTTCAGCCTTGTGTGCAATGTAGCTTTCTCACCGCCCGATCATCTCCATATGCTAATAATCTTGCTGTAACTAACAGAACATCAAATCCAATTTCTCCTTCGCTTGCTTCTGCTAATGCTATGCCTTTATCTTATGCTCAACAGCTGGCAGTCCCGACTGCTGTCTCAACCCAGTACGCATGATTCCAACTTTATTTTCAATGTTGGAGAAATGTCTTCAATTTCAACTTGATTTCCAACATATTTTTCCAACAATTTTCCAAGGTTGGATTTAAGTTGGAAAACCATTTGAGTTCCACTTGAAAGTCTTTCTTGAATTTTTACACATGGAAATACTCGTATTCTCTCTCATACCTGAGATCAAAAATTAAAGAAAGCACGTGCGCTTACCAAACTATTTCTGTCAAAAACATTAAAAAGTGGTAAATAAATAAAAAGATATTAATATTTGTGTTAAAAAAAGTGTTTATAATATTATATTATATAATTTATATTAAATAAACACGCCATTTATTCCCAATCATACTAGTTTCCTCATGCCAAATGGATATCCCTTCTGACGTTTGATTCCAATTGGTAAATATTGTTGGAATTCAAGTCTAGTTCCATTACTTTTTCAATTGGAGAAATAAGAATATTTTCATACAAAAAAATGTCCGTTTTGCTGGAAAAGGGGCTGTTGCAACAATGTTGCTCGAATGGAAATTCAACGTTGGAAATTGGAAAACGGACTTGATTTCGGATGAGATTCCAATGTATTTCCAACATAAATGTTTATTGGGAACTAATCCCGTAAGGATAGAGATGCAGTTAAAACCGGTCTCCGAAAGGGAGGTGGCGTTCTCATTGCCTTGAAGCGATGTTTCCGTGTATCTGTACATCAACTTATGCACAGTGATTCCTTAATTGATCAGTTGTGCGTCAAGATATCCGGATCTTCTAGCTCTACATTCATATGTGTGTCATACATACCCCCAAGCAGTTGTGACAGCCTATATAATTATCACATAGATAATATCGTTAATCTGTATGAAACAAATTCTCATGCGACTTTTTGCGTTCTTGGTGATTTTAATATGCCCGATATAGTTTGGTCTGACCTTCAAAAGGGTGGTCTGTTGACTCCTAGTAATGTTACTCGTTCTTTTGAAATGAATGTTATAGATACTACTCTAAGTTGTAATTTTATTCAAATTAATAATGTTTTCAATACGCTTTCTAGATTACTTGATCTTGTTTTTGTCGACGAAAATTCAATGGTTAGCCTCTCTGAGAGTTCCCCTTGCCTATGTTCATCCGATAGACATCATGTCCCGCTCGACATTTATATTCATAATTTCGATACCTTTCCCGTTTCCTCTCGCTTAGAGAACTCATCTTTAAATTTTCGCGCTTGTGACCTTGTCGCGCTGAATGATTCGATTTTAGCTTTAGACTGGGAGATAATACTTTCGCCGATGGACGTAACTGATTGCTTTGACTCTTTCCTAACTAAACTAACTGAGATTTTTCATAGTGTTGTGCCGATTTTTGGCGCTAAATTACATAAACTTCCTTGGTACAACCAAACTCTTAAAAATCTTAAAAACAAACGTAACAAATGTTATAAGTTGTATAAGTTAAATACTGCAAACGCCATCCTCAGAGATCAATATTTACTTAGTGTCAAACAATTTAATGTCCTCGACAAATTCCTTTACAATCGGTACATTGGTAGGCTTGAAACTGAGCTCAAGTCGAATCCAAAAGCTTTTTGGAACTACGTCCGCGGTAAACGTGGTTCTTCCAATATACCGATTTGTATGAAGTGGAATGGTATATGTTCTCAATCTCCTAGTGAAACCGTTGAGCTTTTTGCTGAGTTTTTCAAATCTAATTTTGATGATGCTCTTGCTCAGAATGATGATTTTCTACGTGCGTCTCCTTTTGAGCTTCTAGACTTCGGATCTGTCACTATCTCTCCAGAAGACGTGTGTAAAGCCATGCTCTCACTGAAACCCTCGCTAAAGTGTGACAGCGTTGGCCTTTGCGGCTTTATCCTGAAGCACTGCTGTTTTCCCCTATCCTCTCCTCTTTGTCACATATTTAACTTATCCCTGTCCTCTGGGACTTTCATTAAAAGGTGGAAGGAGTCTATCATCACACCGATTTTTAAATCTGGCAGCAGGAATGATGTCGCTAATTACAGGCCTATTGCTAAACTTACTTCGTGTTCAAAGCTTTTCGAAATGGTATTAAAGGAAAAATTGTCTTACGTTACTAAAAGCATTATTGAGCCGCACCAACATGGGTTTGTCGCGGAGCGTTCCACCGTTACCAATCTGGCACATTTCTCTGATTTCTGCATCTCTGCTTTTAATGATGGCTACCAGGTCGATACAATCTATACCGATTTCTCGAAGGCTTTTGATAAAGTCTCTCACCAAATCTTATTATCTAAACTCGAGCATCTTGGTTTTCACTCAGTGTTTTTAAGTTGGCTGAAATCGTACTTGTCGAATAGATCTATGTATGTGGAAATTGAGGGCTCTATTTCCCACACGTTTATTGCCACCTCGGGTGTCCCTCAGGGTAGCATTTTAGGCCCTCTTTTGTTTATTCTATTCATAAATGATATTGGCTCCTGCTTTAAATTTTCTAAATTTCTACTTTACGCCGACGATCTAAAAATTTATCGTAGAATAAATGGTCCGTCCGATTGTGCTCTTTTGCAACATGACCTTAATAAACTCGTTGATTGGTGTCTCGCAAACAATCTCCACCTTAACGTTAATAAATGTTTCCACATGTCTTTCACAAAGTCTTCCACCACCCTACCATCATCTTATGAAATTGCCGGTGGTCAATTGGCCTCAGTCATTGAGATTGTTGATTTAGGGGTTGTTTTTGACACAAAGTTTTCTTTTGTCAATCATATATGTTACATACTTCCAAAGGCATACTCGAATCTCGCTTTTCTTCGAAGATATGCCAAAGACTTCAAGGACCCATATACAAGGAATGCTCTCTACATATCTTTGGTTCGTTCGAGACTAGAATATGCCTCCATTATTTGGAACCCCATTTATAACTGTCACTCGGCTAGGATTGAAAGAGTCCAAAGGAAATTTATGCGGTTTGGCTTAATTTCCCTCAACTTTGAGGTACCACTTCCTTCTTACTATTCTCGCTGTTTGCTTATTAACCTCCAACCCCTGTTTACCCGAAGAACTCTGCATTTACTAATGTTTGCCTATGATATTATAGTTGGCTCTTTAGACTGTCCAGACCTCCTTGAAAAAGTTTATTTCAATGTACCTAGTAGATCCCTACGATCGTTCTTACTTTTTTATTTGTCTGCCCCTAGGGCGAATTATTGTTATTTTAATCCATTATTTCGTGCCCTTATTGAATTTAATAAGCTCGGGAGGAGTCTAACTATTGATTTTTCCCTGCCAAGAGCCTCTTTCAAGTCTCTTATTGAATTAAGCTTTAATGTAGTAAGTACTTAAGTATTTACTTTTAGTTTTAATTTCATTGTATATAGTCTGTAAGATGAAAATCATAAACTGAATAAATAATAATAATAATAATAATAATAATACATACATACATATGACGGAGTTGTCACATGATACAGCGTTGCCAGTAGTAAGACTTCAGTTAGGCAAGACATTTAGAAATCGGCAAGAGTTCCCGACATGAACGACAAAAATGCATTCCATTGAAGTTTTAAAGTGAAAAAGGGTCAAAAAGGGTCCCGAATTTTAAAAAAGGGTAAAAAATGGTATTTTTTTGAAAAAGTAGGGTCCGCGGTCCTGGCTCTAAAAAAGGGTCAAATTGACCCTTTAGGATCCCCAACGGCAACACTTGTCAGTATGCTTCCTGCGAACTAGTGGTATGCCATCAAATTTTTCAGCGGCGGCGGCGGCTATGTTTTCTTTGAATTTAAAAACTCCATAACTTCAATTGTTGAGATTGAACTATCCAATATCTACATATATAAAAGAAAGTGGCGTTAGTACAAACACTTATAACTCAAGAACGCCTGCACCGATTTGGATGATGGACACCAATTCAGATTGTTCTCTGGCCAGAATCGAAGAATATCAAAAAAAAATCCCGAAAAATTCCAAAAAAAAAAAAAAAAAATTTCCCCATACATTTTGTATGGTGCGAATTTTTGTTATCTATATATATAAAAGAAAGTGGCGTTAGTACAAACACTTATAACTCAAGAACGCCTGCACCGATTTGGATGATGGACACCAATTCAGATTGTTCTCTGGCCAGAATCGAAGAATATCCAAATAAAAATCCCGAAAAATTCCCAAAAAAAAAAAAAAATTTTCCCATACATTTTGTATGGTGCGAATTTTTGTTATTTTATATAAAGCGTTCTTGATGATCAATGACGTTTATGTTTGCGTTACGTTGTGATGGGTTATCCAGCAACGAACCTATTCACAATTTTTAAGTATTCTCGCTCAATGGACCAAATTTAATTTAATTTAATTTAATTTCGCTTTATCAATACAATGCCACACCACTACGAAAGAAGTTTTTACAAATTAAGAGCTGATTAACATATAAGTGGCTCTAATTGCATTGCGAACGCACTGTAACTTAAAATGCTGGTTCCTGTATTGCCAGAAGGTGGCGGTGTGTGCATTAACTTATGACAGCTTTTGACCGTTAGTTATTCAATTTTAATGAGAACATTATTTTCAAACGCTTATTTTAAAATTTCACAAATTTTAATAGAGTCAGGTGTAGTGGAAATGTGAATGGTTATGGTTACATATGAATGCGCCCCTCAAATAATGTTGTAAACGACAAAATATAAAATGTTCAGTAGAAGAAAAAACAGTTTGAAGTCGCTAGATAATTTATTTTTCAAATGTTTTAAACTTTTACGAAGCTAGGGCCTTACTGAAACTGAAACATACAAAAATAAAATAAAATAATGCGTCCACAATAGCCAATAAATTAGTTCCAAAATTTGTTTAGTGGAATATTGTTGTATGCAACTCATTCGAATGGATGATAACACATTACTTCACTCTATCAGCATCATTGTGGTGGTGGATACAACATTGTTTCGCTATAAGCAGCATCATTCTTTTGGTAGATAAAACGCCATCCTTTTAAGTAAAAGGCTGTCATTCCCTTCACATATTTGTAAATTTGTATTAAATAAAACCAAAAAAAAAATTAAAACTTTTTTGAAATTTTGTTGATAAAAAAACACAAAAAGAAGCGTATTCATAACACATCCATACTAAACCAATATAATCCCACTACTGACAAATTTCCGTATAAAATTTTGAGTATTCGTTTGGCAAATAAGATGCCATCGCCAATAAGTCCTTTTTCTTCTCGGGACTTATATCTACAGGTTCATCTCGGAGCATTTCCAATTGGCTAAGTGATACTGGCGATGTTTTTCGTTTTTTGGACTTCTGGCGTAGATTGAAAAGGGACCATTCTTCTGAAGTGGAGTGAGTCTTCCGTAATTTTAAAACCTGGATGTGATCATTAGAAAACTGTAGCCATCTAGCTTCAGTAATCTTACAGAGTGTATTTTTTGTGAAACCTTCCGTAAGCGAGTTCAAGTTTTTAAAATCCTGTTGACACATTTTATTTACCAAAAAGGGATTTGATGGCCTCGATGATTCAATTAAATTGACAACATTCTCAGGAATATACAATTTTGCGCTTGACTTTTGCCTCTCTATGAGCGCAAAATCGCGATCACATGGTAGGGAACTATGTCCAGAGGTTAAAAACTTTTGGTGCACTTCAGAAAAATAGTTAAGCTTGATTAAAAATTGATATAGGCCAAGCATTACCCAATTATTATTTTGTCCCACGCAACGGTCAGACCAGATTATAAGAGTTTTCTCTTCTCCTTTTAGTATTACATCGTGATTGGTGGTTATATATTTAAGAATACAAGAGCCGACTTCTGAGGCAATGAACTGCCGGAGTATTTATTTTTGATATAACTCAAACATTTTACGAAGCGTTAAGTTCGGGTCAAGGCAATTTTTTTTCGTTGAGCTACGGCCATAATGACTCTCTTGACACGGAAAGCTTTTAATGTGCCCAATAACACATTTCCTCTTCTCATCAATTATTTTATGTGGTCGATTATCGTGCTTTCCCCTCTGATCAGTAGTAGCTTTTCCTTCTCTTAATTTGTTTATTAAAACTTGAAGTCTGCGCGGAGTTATTTGGAACACGTGACAAATCATTTTTTAGCATACCCTTTCTTTTTGCCCATCCTTGTGAGACAAAAAATATTCAACAGTTATATTACGGCTTGATATTCCCTCTGCTACGCGTCTTCTTTTCGGTTCGACTAAATTCATTAGGTTCATTCCATTTTAAGACAACCAGTCCGCGCGGGACATGATTTTTGATTTCGATGAAATTATAATATGTTGTTCTCGTGTTCTCGTCAAGTTGAAACATAAACTGTTCACTCAATATAGAAACAGTTTAAACAAAAAAAAATACCTTTTCTGAGATATTAATTTTTGAAAAAAGTCATAAATTTTTACTAAATACTAAAAAAACTGTCTTTTTTTTATTAATTTCTATTCAAGTAGAAGTAAAAACGAACATTTAAAAAAAAAATCATGAGAATCGGTTAATTTTTGACAAAGATAATGTGCATTGCATCAATATATGGGGGGAAAAAATGATTAATATTCAAAAATTTATATCTCGAAAACAGCGAATTTTGGCTAATAGGCATTAAGCCAAGTTGAAATATAGACTGTTGACTCAATATAGAAAAAATTAAAAAAAAAAACCTTTTTTGAGATATTAATTTTTGAAAAAGGTCATTAATTTTTACTAAATACTGAAAAAAAAAAATAATTTTTAAACTATATTCTATTTTTTTAAAAAGTATATAAAAGTAATAGAAATAACAGACATTTTTAAAAAAAATTAAGAGAATCGGTTAATTTTTCACAAAGTTATTGCCATTTGAAAAAATGGTCAAAAAAAAAGTTCTTTGCATTTTGACGATTTCAACGGCCGATAAGTCCGAAAAAAAAATTTTTTCGGGGGAAAAAAAGACACGTGTTTCTTTATTTGGACCAAAGAACAACATATTAAAATTTCATTGAAATCAAAAATCATGTCCCGCGCGGACCGGTTGTCTTGAAATGGAATGAGCCATTAGAGATTTTAATAGTGACGATTGATCATCGTAGTTTTTTTTTTATAGAAATCCGTAAATAAATCTCTGATTTCATTCGGACAGAAAGTTTTGCAATACCAATTGCACCCGCAATTACAAATCTGTATATAAAAATATAAGTCACATTAACACTTTACATTACTTGTACTTTCTTTCAAATTACCGTTTCGGCAGCTTTCCTTTTTTAGAAATATAGGCTTCTCCACTATTTCGTAACTTCTTGTTTTAACACTTTTCCAATTTTCGTATTTCACTTTTCTCCTTTTACCTTTGTTTAGCTTACGCAACTCACTGATTTCTTCCGAACTTGCCATTATGTCGCTCACCTAAGACGTTGTTCCACTGACTGCTAATTTGAAACAGTGGTTGGGGCCCAAAATATACTCAAAAGAGCTCTCTTTTTTTGTAGAATTATGGAAAACTGCCGTTAGAATACGAATCCACCAAAAAACGCATTTTGAAAAAAATGTCGGTTACAACATTATTTGAGGGGCGCATTCATATGTTATATTTATGTGATTCCGAAACTTTTTTCAAAATGATCTTTTTCTCATTTTAAACAATTTTCAAAATTAGTTGACTATTTTTTTTCTACCTATTTAAAAAAAAAAAACAAAAAAACAAAAAAAAAAAATTTTACTTGAAAAAATAGTTGAAATTTTTTTTATTTTTATTCAATTCTTTTTTTTAAAAAGGAACAGTAAGTAGTTGAATTTTTTTCCTATTTTGAAAAGAAAAACCCCCAAAAAAAGAGAAAAAAATGGATTTTCAACTAAAAAAAGACCGATGGTAAAAATTATTCTGAAACTTTTAAAGTATATATTTTTTGGTAAAAAATGTCCGCGGATTAACAAACTATCGGTTAAGTCCCGTTTACATCGCTCGATTATTCATTCAATTTCATGTTGATTCTGAAAATTGACTCGTGTCAACGGGTCTTGCAAAATTGCTTGCAACAAAGTTGGTAGCCAGCCGACGTTTGTTCAACTCAACATTCAACTTTTCTATGTTTGTTTACGAACTGACATTCGTGAATTTTTGTCAGATTTTGTTGACAAATTTTTGTAATAAATTAAATAATTATTAATGAATTTTTTTCTTTTTTAGGCGATTTTTTACGCAAGAGCAGGGCAAAACCTGTGCGTTTATACTATCCAACCAGGCAAGTTCGTAAGGTGCTCCGTTAGGACTTCCGGCGCAGTGCACTCACTCACCTAGAGTGTTCCCTTAGTACTGACTGCCCGATCCTATTAGCACACTTTCGAAAGAGCTATTCGCTCCTTTTCGAAGCATTGCATTGCCTAGAAAAGGTTGCCCGATATTTGTTTAACTGCTGGACAAGGCCTCTGTTTCCGTTGTTGTTGTTATTGGAACGAAGCCTAGTCCTGCCTCTGAGTAACGCTTTTGTCCTTAGTTGTCATACAAGGAAACGAGCAGTCACAATAGGGTTGAACAAAAGTGAAATGAACTTAAGAAGAGTAAGCTCCGAGGAACAGTTGAATAAGTGGTTAGTGTCGTGAGGAGAAGTGGCGCCTACCGTGGAAACGTTTGGAACCTTTGGACTCAGTCTGGATAAATGGTTTAATTTTTACTACCAGGGGTAGGAAACATGGCCTATAAAGTTTCACTGGTGATAAATCGCTACGATAGTCGGGACGTACCGCAAGGGAGTACCGGAGCCTAGTGGATTGATTTCCGGCCAAGAATTGTTAATTCGCAAACACTTCCGAAACCTTGGGTACAGTTTTTGTCGTTTTAATAACAACAACAGGGTTTTTGCGGCTTTGTATACATGCTGCCGAAAGTTACCCCCAAGGGCGAGGGCCATTCGGGATCAAAGCTCCATCGACGTAGACTTATAACTCCCTGTTTGCTTGCGGTGGTGAATATGGTGGGAGGGATTTTGCTGAGGTATTATCAGGCTCCTTGCGGCTAAAAACCGATGGGAGTCGGGAAATAACTATGTATTTATTCTGTTGCGAAAAAAAATTTCTTTTTCTATTTTTATTTAATTTTTGTTTTTAAATGACATAAGCAACCGTCAAATAGTTTTCAAAAAAATTGATTAATGTAAACGGGTTGTCAACTCAATTTGGAATCAACGGCACATGCGACGAAAATTGATTCCAAAATTGAACAATGTAAACAGGCCTTTATAGAAATTTTGATTTCAAAGACACAATTTTACGCAGGGCAACGCCTGCTAGTTATTAAATAAATTTGTAGACGGACAAAAAATACTGGGGGTATGCTCTCTACATTTTTTTTAATAAAAAACACAAAAATTCAAACATTTCTTCATGTAACATCAAAAGACTTGGGGACTAAGGGGTACAAGCTCATCCAAGCCAATGATGAGGGCAAGGTCAGAACCTGTATTTTGGTAAAGTCTGAGCTAAACACCTTTCTATTACCCAACTACTCAAATGGTGACGTTACAGCTGCCAGCTTAACAGTCGGCAGCACCAGCCTAACGATGGCGTCGGTCTATATGCCCTATGACGCCGAAGAACCTCCTCCACAAAAGGAGGTGAAAGATCTGGTGGATAATTTCTGTACGGGCCATCTTATTATTGGAGCTGACGCTAATGCTCATCACGTCCAGTGGGGAAGCTCCGATATTAACACTAGGGGCGAGTCTCTGTTTGACTACCTACTAACAACTAACCTGGTGGTTTGTAACGTGGGTAACGAGCCTACTTTTATAACTAAAGCTCGTAGGGAGGTTATAGACCTCACTGTTTGTAGCGAAGGCGCTTATGAGTGGGTCAGAAAATGGCGTGTTCTTGATGAGCATTCATTTTCTGACCATCGGTACATAGAAATTGTGTTAGACTTTATTGTTGAGCAGCCAGTTATGAAACGAAATCCACGCAACACTAACTGGCAGCTACATAACCAAATATTAGCTAGGGACCTACCAGTATTACCTCCACAAGCCCCCTCATCAGTGGGAGAACTGGATGATCTGGTAACGACCTTTACAACGGCGCTCTCAAATGCCCTAGAGCAGGCGTGTCCAGTACCAAAACCACGCGGCAAACATAGACCCCACTGGTGGTCTTACGACCTGGATTCGTTCCGTATATCATGCAGGAAGCAATTTAACAAGGCCAAGAGCATCGGTACGGAGCCTGAATGGCTCGAATATAAAGCTAAACTGAGGGCCTATAAAAAGGCTCTAAGGCAAGCGAAGAGAACTTCGTGGAGAAATTTCTGCACCGGGGTCGAAAAAGTCGATGATACAGCGAGACTTAGACGAGTGCTATCAAAAACTCAAACAGCCATTAGCTATTTACGGAAGCCTGATGGATCTTGGACCAGCACGGAAGGGGAAACCCTGGAGCTGCTCCTGAACACACACTTTCCGGGGAACTTGTATGATGCACCTGTAGCATCTGCAACAAACCTGGCGGTAAACATACCCATTACGGAGGAAATGGTAAGGTGGGCAATCAAAAGCTTTGAGCCGTTCAAGGCAGCTGGGCCAGACGGGATTTTCCCCGCACAACTCATAAACACGCTGGAAATATCAGCTAAATGGCTGGTAGTTCTCTATTCAGCCTGCCTGGCTCTTAATTACATTCCGTGCTCCTGGAGAAGCGCCACGGTAGTCTTTATTCCAAAGGCTGGGAAGGCCTCACACTGTGAGCCTAAAGACTACAGACCGATAAGTCTCTCGTCTTTTGCATTAAAACCTTCGAGAGGATAATTAGCGATTATCTCTCCTCTACTATTGATAGCAACCTTATTTCTAGCTATCAACATGCATACACCAAAGGTAAATCAACGGAAACTGCGCTCCACAGCCTAGCCTCTATTGTTGAAAAATCATTGCATGAAAAGTAGTACTGTCTCGTGGCCTTTCTGGACATCGAAGGGGCTTTCAACAATATAAGGCCGGAGGCTATTAACACTGCTTTAACAAACCTGGGCATAAATAGGTCTCTTATTGGACTAATTGATCAACTACTAAAGGGAAGGAAAATAGTTTCTTCACTGGGAACAGTTGATCTTTCACGCTATGTCACAAGAGGAACGCCTCAGGGTGGTGTTCTCTCCCCGCTCCTATGGAACCTCACCGTAAACTCGCTGCTACGAGACACAAGGTGGGGGCGGGAAGATAGTGGCATATGCAGACGATTTAGCTATTGCATATAGGGGCAAATTCCCACAAACCCTGTGTGACTTGATGCAAGTAGCACTGCGAGAAGTTTCTTCATGGTCCTCTCGCTGCGGACTTAGCATCAACCCGGGAAAGGTGGAGCTTGTCCTTTATACCAGGCGGTACAAGATACCACCGTTGAACCTAGCAGAACTAGATGGCGTGCGCCAAATTCCTAGGCACAGTTCTAGATAGAAAGCTTAACTGGAAGGCGAATGTCATCCAGCGCCAGAGGAAAGCGTGCATTGCACTTTACACGTGTAAAAGAGCCATTGGCAAAAAATGGGGTCTCAGCCCCAAAATTTGCAGATGGATCTACACTGCGATAATCCAGCCAATTATGCTGTATGGAGTCGTGGTATGGTGGCCTGCGCTAAGAAAGGCAACAAACCTAAATCTGTTAGGGAAAGTCCACAGATCGAGCATGATCTGTATAAGCGGGGCGTTAAGAACAACGCCCAATGAAGCTCTCCAGGCCATTCTTGGCTTTTTGCCACTCGATCTGGAAGGGTACCGGGCAGCAGCAGCATCGGCTGTGCGTCTAAGGGAAACGTCCGTCTGGGGCGCAAGCACTATTGGACACTCCTGTATTCTAAGATCTTACAGCTTTCTCCCTCTGAGCACAGATCGGTGTGCGACCACAACAGTCGGAGATTGTTGTTTTAGAATAAACATTCCCAGCAGGGAAGACTGGGAGAACATAGATCGGTGTCCCGCTACTAATGGCGGCACTTTTATATACACCGACGGCTCGAAGTTAGACGGCAGAGTCGGAGGAGGGGCTTACTCAAGGGATTTGGACCTAGAACTCTCCTTTAGACTACCTGATCACTGCAGCGTCTTCCAGGCTGAAGTTTCAGCAATCATGGACGCCGTGACTTGGATAGGTGAACGCACCATCGGACAGGATATCTGTATTTTCAGCGACAGCCAAGCGGCCATCAAATCCCTTGGCTCTTACTCGTTCAACTCTGAACTGACGCTCAGCTGTCGTCGATCTCTTCAAGAGATGGCCCAACAGAACCGCGTGAACCTCACATGGGTCCCGGGATACAGGGACATTGAGGGAAACTGTAGGGCAGACGAACTTGCCAGGCAGGGCACGACCAAGCAGATTCTTCAAGATAAAGAGCGCATAGGTATGCCGTTTGTCACGTGAAAGCTAATGCTGAAGGAGCATACACTCCGCGAAGCCAACGAAAGATGGCTACAAGCCCCAGGGTGCCGGATATCCAAGCAAACCTGGCCAAAATGCGATCTTAAAAGATCTAGACACATATACGCCCTAAAAAGGAAGGAAATCTCCATATTAATAGGTGTTTTAACCGGGCACTGCCTTATTGGTAGGCACGCAGCAAGGCTAGGCGTTCCCTACCGACGATGCTGCAGGAGTTGCAAAGATGATGAGGAAGAGGAAACGGTGGAGCACCTCATCTGCAACTGCCCGGCCTTAAGCGGAGCGAGAAGGCGCTCTCTGGGAGTTCCCTTCCTGGTTAGCTTAAGCCAGGTCGCGGAGCTAGACATAAAGGACTTGATGGCCTTCATCAAGTTATCAAAATGGTTCGAGGAGGGGTAGCGGTGTCGGTTAGGAGTGTCAGTCCCGGGTTTCGGCTATATGGAGAGTCCCGACAGCACTGGGATTTTCCATATGGCCGGGCCCCGGGACTGACTTTCCTAGTGTTTGGTGGTATCACAACGGGCCTTTTATTACTGGCCTAGGTGTGCCTTTGCGGCAGCCACTTCTACCTACCTACCTAACATCAAAAGAATCGCGAAAAAGTTAACCAATCCGTCCCAAGGATGTTTTACTTTTCCGGAATACTTTTCAAAAATGTTTTCGAATTTGAAAAAAAAAACACGGAAATAAATCTGGTGATATGGGTGGGGAGGTTCAAGTGGCTGCCGCAGAGGCACACCTAGACCAGTATTAAAAGGCCCGTTATGATACCACCAACAATAGGAAAGTCAGTTCCGGGAACCTGCCATATGGACAATCCCGGTATTATCGGTATTCTCCACATAGCAGAATCCCAGGACTGATGTTCCTAAACCGACACCGTTACTCTTCCTCGAACCATTTAGATGACTTGATGAAAGCCATCAGGTCCTTTATGTCCAGCTCCGCGCATTCTTGAGCCACTTAAAGCCCGGCAGTTGCAGATGAGGTGCTCCGCCGTTTCCTTCTAACTCCTACAGCATCGTCGGCAGGGCACACCTAGCCTTTCTGCGTGCCTACCAATTAAGCAATGCCCAGATTTCTCTTCTCTTTAGGGCATAAATATGTCTTGATCTTTTATGATCCCATTTCGGCCAGGTTTCTTTGGATATCCGGCATCCTGGAGATTGAAGCCATCTTACGTTGGCTTGGCGGAGTGTGTACTCTTTCAGCATTTGCTTGCATGTAGCAAACGGCATACCTAAGCGCTCTTTTCCTCAATATCCGTAGTGCCATGAGTGGCGGGACTCCGATCCGTGCTCTCCAATTCTTCCCTGCTGGGAATGTCGCACAACGATCTGTGCTCAGCGGAAGAAAGCTAAAGGATCCCAAAAATACTGGCGTGTCCAGTAGTACTTGCGCTCCAGCCGGACGTTTCCCTTAGACGCAGAGCCGCTGCAGCTGCTACCCGGTGCCCCTCCAGATCGAGTGGCAAAATGCCAAGAATGGCCTGGAGTGCTTCATTGGGCGTTGTTCTTAACGCACCGCTTATGCAGATCATGCAAGATCTGTGTATTTTACCTAACAGATTAAGGTTTGTTGCCTTGCTCAGCGCAGGCCACCATACCACAACTCCATAGAGCATGATTGGTCGAATGAGGCGTTCCCCTTGTGACATAGCGTGATTAGTCAACCGAGTCCAGTCCCACCGTCCACCCCTTAGTAGTTGATCAATTAGTCCAATAAGAGACCTGCTTATGCCCAGACTTGTTAAATCGGTGTTTATACCATCAGGGCTTATGTTGTTGAAGGCTCCTTCAATATCTAAAAAGGCAACGAGACAGTACTCATTTTCATACAGCGATTTTTCAATAACAGAAACTAGGCTGTGAGGCGCAGTTTTTGTAGATTTCCCTTTGGTGTATGCATGCTGATAGTTAGAGATAAGGTTGATATCAATAGTAGTGGAGAGGTAGTCACTTGTTATCCTCTCGAAGGTTTTGAGTACAAAGGACGAGAGACTGATCGGCCTGTAGTCCTTGGGCTCGTAATGAGACGCCTTCCCCGCCTTAGGAACAAACACTACCGTGGCACTTCTCCAGGAGCTCGGAATGTAGCTAAGAGCCAGACAGGCTGTATAGAGAAATACCAGCCATTTGGCTGATGTCTCCAGCGTGTTTATGAGTTGTGCAGGAATAATCCTGTCTGGCCCGGCAGCCTTGAACGGTTCGAAGCTTTTAACCGCCCACCTAACCTTTTCCTCCGTGAGGGGTATGTATAGAGCCAGGTTTGTTGTAGGTGCTAAGGGTTCCTCATGCACGTTCCCTGGGAAGTGCGTATTCAAGAGCAGCTCTAGGGTTTCCCCCCCCGTGCTGGTCCAGGAGCCGTCAGGTTTGCGCAAATAGCTTGTGGCTGTTTGAGTTTTTGAGAGCACTCGTCTAAGTCTCGATGTATCGTCGAAATTTTCGACGCCAGTGCAGAAATTTCTTCATGATACTCTAGCCTGCCTCAGAGCTTTTTGTAGGTCCTAAGTTTAACTTTATATTCGAGCCATTGAGACTCCGTGCCAAGGCTCTTGGCCTTATTAAATTGTGTCCTACATGATTTGCGGAACGAGTCCAGGTCATAGGACCACTAATGCGGCCTATGTTTACCGCGTGGTTTTGGCACTGGGCAAGCCTGCTCTAGGGCATTCGAGAGCGCCGTTGTGAAGGTCTTTACCAGATCCTTCAACTCCCCTTGTGGGGACAGTGCTGGTAGGTCCCTATATAATATTTCATTGAGTAGCTGCCAGTTAGTGTTACATGGGTTGCGTTTCATAACCGGTTGCTCAACAGAAAAGTCTAGCACTAGTTCTATGTACCGGTGGTCGGAGAATGAATGTTCATCGAGAACACGCCATTTTTCGACCCACTCATAAGCGCCTTCGCAAATAGTGAGATCTATGACCTCCCTACGGGTTTTAGTAATAAACGTAGGTTCGTTACCCCCGTTCCAAGCTACCAGGTTAGTTGTTAACAAATATTCAAACAACGACTCTCCTCTAGCATTGATATCGGAGCTTCCCCACTAGACGTGAAGAGAATTAGCGTCAGTTTCGATAATAAAATGACCCGTGGAAAAATTTGCCACCAGGTCTTTTACCTCCCTCTGTGGAGGAGGTTCCTCGGCGTCGTAGGGCATATAGACCGACGCCATCGTCAGGGTGGTACTGTCGACTGTTAAACTGGCAGCTGTAACGTCGCCTTTGGTATAGTTGGGCAAGAGAAAGGCATTCAGCTCAGACTTAACCAAAATACAGGCTCTAACCCTGCCCCCCTCGGATAAGCTGACATAAACGATTCCGAATTGAAAATAACTAACTATACGCTAGTTAGATGTAATTCACATAGCCACCATACAGGTGGGGTGATAATATATGTTCATGAAACAATTGAGTACAAAGTGATATATAATAGCAGCATAAATCAAAATCTGTGGTGTTTAATTATTAAAATTAGAAATAATGGCACAAATTGGTGTATTGGACTTTTATATCTTTCACCTAACAGTAATGACACTGACTTCATAAACTACTTGAATGAATGTGTTCTACATAAGTCTGGACCAAGCGATAGTAACATACTTATAGGAGATTTCAATATAGACATGAACAGAAACACCCACATTAGTAATTATTTAAATGATACTATGGCAAATGTATGCATGACTCAGAAAATCGACTTCAACACCCGTATTACAAAAACTTCCCAAACGAGGATTGATTTACTCTATTCTACCAAATGCGTATAAAGAAATGTATAATCTCGTGGGAATACTATAACGCTGAAAATCTAATCAATCTCCTTAGAAATTATAACTTGAGCCTTTTAAGCAACCTCTCGCTTGAAGGAAAAATTAAAGTATTAAATGATATTCTGGTTCAAGCTATGAAGTGTCTTACGTTTGAAAAACAAATTGAAGTGAAACTAATGAATAAATAGTATGACCGTGACCGATTTAAATAGGTGCAAAAATAATATATACGAATACAAAATCCTAAATAAACGCTACAAAAAATTAATAAAAATCAAAAAAACAAAGTATCTTGAAAGTAAAATCTTGGCAAATAGTCAAAACAGTAAGCTAATGTGGAAATATTTAACCCTAGAATGGTAATATACGTAAATTTTACGTGTATGTCTCATAAAAAGTGCCGTTACAGTTTACCGCAGTTCCGTATAGCTGTGAGCACTCGGCAGTGCTTTCTTCATTTTATTGTTTCATTAAAAAGTGAATAATTAATCATTTGTCAGTTCCTGGTTCGCTTTTATCGTTCTTACAAAAAAAGTGTGTACGTAAATTTTACGTAGTCTTAGCATTAACGTATGTATTATTATCCAAACTTTCTATACAATTGAAGAACAGTTTCTGTGATAAACCTAATAAAACGCAATTACTTTAACTTTTTCACCAAAAGGCGAACCTTTATACTTAAAACTTTGTAACTAGTTAAAAAAAAAGGCGGACAACTACCTCTTTTTGAATACATAATGAAGCTCACCACACAGAGCATCAAATTAAAAAATTCGACGGATGTATGTAGAAATTCTTATTATTTAGTTTTAAAAACAAAAAAACTTTGTACTTTCATTTAATAAAATCAACACAAAAGAAAAACAGGTTTTTATTAACATTTATCTAAAATTACTGCCCCAAACGGTGTAGTACGTAAAATTTACGTATATTAGCATTAACGTAGGGTAAAACTGTATTACGATTCTAGGGTTAAAGGACACCGTTAATATAAAAAAAGATAAAACTCAAATTACAAAAATGGAAATAAATAAAATAATATATTGTGATATTACTTACATATTACATACCTTATATTACAAACATACATACAAACATACATATATTATCTCCATACATATTTACATACATAGCATAGAGAGTTAACACTCTCATAATTAATTCCTTTAATTACAGTTAGTTAAAAATAATTATTAAGTGAAGTTTATAAATAGAGCATTTTTGAATAAAACGGGTTAGTTCTATTGAGACATCGAAGAAGGTGGTTTTATTTAAGAACGTGACTGGCGACGAGGAGTAAAACCGAACAAATTTAGAGACAGTATTTCTGAGCAGAGTCAAACTGTTTCTTTAATAAAATATTTAAGTGTTTAAATATTAAAAATAATATTTTATGGTTCATTTTTGTATAAAAAAAAAAAAAAAACTTAGCAAATTAATGTTTAAAAAAAAAATTGATTCATCATACATCACTTAATTGCAAATTGCGTATTTAAATTCTGTTCAAAACATTCAACTAAACCTCAAGAAAAACTGTTCAAAAAGAGAAAATAATAAACAATTTTTTTTACAAAAGTGAACTGTAAGACTTGACCAAAATACAAGTGAACAAAAAAAAAAATCATCAAAAGTGAGCTGTCGGACTTTCACCTAAAACAGAAAAAAAAGTAAAATAAAAACTTCATCGAAAGTGAGCTGTGTCAAACCTTAACCTAAAACCGCAGAAAAAAGAGTAATTCATCAAAGTGGGCTGACGGACCTTCCACTATACAATTAAATTATGCTTTGACCTGTTACAAAAACCCTTTACTCTTTTTTTTGTTTCTCACAACAGTACTTTATTGAGTGTTTTGCATAAGCTCATAAACATTAAGAGAATTTGACTAATAACTAATAACAGCCACTTAGCACTAAAGTATAAAGCAGCGAGAAACTGCGTCACAACAAACAACAATAATCTTCATGCTCACTATAAATACTACATCAAATCCAATCATTGACCAGAGCCACCAACAACAAGTGATCCCCGAAAAGTAAAAGCAAACTGTTCAAGCCAGAGAGTAAAGAAATTCAGCCAACAAAGACAATTCTAACGCATCAGAATCATTTGCCCACTCAAACTACCAACAAAAATGTTTTGAAGTCAGAGACATACCAAAGTCAGTAAGCAACAACAATTATATAGGCAAGCAAAACAACGACAATTTCAAAGCATCAAAACCATTTGCCAACTTAAGCTACCAACAAAATTTTTTGAAGTCAGAGACACACCAAAATCATCAAGCAAAAACAAATTCAAAGACAATCTGAAGTCAGCAACAATTGTAAGAAATAATAATCATTTGAAATTGAAGGGGCAATCACCCGTGAGTAAACTTGAGTTAAATCCCAACTTATGTATGTACATCAGCGACGCTCGAAAGCTAGCACATGTGCGGATAGTTTTATTGCTCTCACACCGATAAGCGCACACGTACAAGGCAAGCACTCTCTATGCACTGCGAGAAGAAGGTACATATGTATGTTTTGTAATCAGTTGTTTGACGACTGTTCAGCGAAACATCGCAAATATATGTATGTAAATAACATAAAATAAATTAAATAACATAAAATAAAATAATATAGAGACTATAGTCACTGAATTACCATTCCAATGTTGTAAAATTTTGCACATATGTGCTTTCTAATACATAACAACAAATTTTCGTATAGATATATACATGGATACATATTCCGATAAATAAATCTTAAAATAAAATAAAATGAAATAAAATAAATTCAAATAAAAAATAAAATAAAATAAAATGAAACGAAATGAAATGCAGGAATCCAGCGTTATATTTATACAACAAGCGTCATGAGTACCTGGTCTTTTTTTTAAGAAAATTTTTGGTACTATTTATTCATACATTTTTCATAGTACATATCACTATTAATATAATATTATCGTTTACAAAAATTTGGATATATAATTAAACCGTGCTTAACTGATTTGAAAAAATGTAGTTGGCTAATTTTTTCGGGTGTACGAGAGAGTTCTCTCATATTCTAACACAAGCGCAAAATATCATTGTATGCGTGTGAGCATCACTGATGTACATACATGTGTACACATATGATAAAGCTTTTGCATAATTAGGCGTTTTTGTTTTAAACTTTTGCGAGAAGTACATAAGTTACGGGATTTTAGGTGAAATCCCAGAAAAAAATATATTTTTAAAATTGGGTTGTAGTCAACCTTTATTGATACCAGCAAGACAAAGACTAAAGTTAACAATTAAAATTACTTAAAAGCTAACTTACTTGCACCGGCCAATCGTTGGCGCTGATTCTCCGAATTTGCCAAATTGGGCTGCGCGTGTTGACGGTGGCTTCCTGTTGCTGACGGTGCGTCTGGCTTTTGTTGTGGGAAACATTGTGCAACCCAAGCTGCACTATCGCTCTTATTATTGTGCTTTTGCTGATCACTCAAAGTATCGATCAGCAAATGTTAACGTGTTCCATGTTAACACTTCCCCTCTTAAAAACGATCGTCCTCGAGCGTTTATTAGAAATAGGGTAGGTTGTTGAAGTTTATGTAAGTATTCTGATCATTAGGATGCTCCTTAGTTTTATCTAAGTTTATATTTGCCAAAGGAATTTGGTGAGTTTCTGGAATCGGAGATATTATTATTTTGGTTTGGTGCTTTCTCCAAAATTTGCAAAAAATTATAATGGCAATTATTGTAGTTGCAACTGCTCCAAGTGAAAGTGAGCTATTGGATATTGTTGCTGTTTTGAGGATATTTATTATTCTTATGTTGTCGATATGGAATTCTTTTAAAGCTTCCAGGGAAAGTAACTCGATTCGGTTTTTTTCAATTGGTGCAGGTTGTAGGACTGCTGGAATAGCAGGCAGCGGAATCAAATCGTAATTAATGTAGAATTGGTTATTTATCTGTAACGTTGAGTTATGAAAATTAATAAGGTGTGTCCCTGACACATTTTTTTGCATTCCGTCAGCTTGTATTTCGCCTTTGAAGCCATTTAGCAATAATGTACCGGGTTTTACCTCTTCAATTTCTTGGATGTGTTGGCCGTTCGTTATGGTGCACGATGAATTTAAACTATTAATTACTCTAGGAATACAACTACTATTACTTATATTTATTAAATTGGTTTGCTTACAAATTCCAATTTTCTTATAGCTATCGCACAATTTCTTAATTCCATAGGTATCTTTTGTACCTTTTAAAATTTTTTCAAATTAGACATTAATTATGGTTTTATTTTCTTTAACAACTGGTCTAATTATAATTTTTTGAAAATTTTCTTTAATAGTTAGTGGTATTTTTACCAAGTAAAAAATTGTCATATTTTGACTTATTACATTTACATTCGATATTTCTAATGCTTCCTCGGCATTCTTAAATGGTATTTCATCATCTTCTAGTTTTTCTAAAGCAATTTCATTTTTATTTAACAATAATGTGTTTAAAATATCTTTTTTTGCCCATTGTATGGCGTATTTTATATTAATCAACTCTTCTTTTATTAATCTTATCCTATTTTGCAAATTAGTAATTGTTTCATTTTCTATGTATGTATCTTTCCTTATATTATTAAACAGATTATTTACTATCATACTTATATTATTAATTTTTTCATTAAAAATTTCATTTATTAAAACTTGTTTATTATTGTTACTATTAATTTTATTAAAGTTAGTGTTTATTGCCTCCAGATCTTCGTGATCGGGGCTTCCGGCTATGCATTTCCATGCCGTACCTAATATGTTTATGGATCGCTTTGGTTTTTTTTGGACGGGTTTTATTGTATTTAAAATTTGCAGGGATTGTGTTAGTTCGTGTTTTAATATGGGGTACAGGATTGTGTCTTTAGGGATGTCGGAGGAGGTGAAACTGTACATGTCCGTCAGGAATTGTTCGTATTTGTTAAGGTCGATTACGTGTATGAGCCTAAAGGCTCCGTTCTGGATTTTAGTAAGTCCGTCATTTATCGTGACTAGTTGTGCAGTGGAGTAGTCGTAAATGTCTATTGATGCGGTTATCGGGTAAATGAGGAGGAATCTGGAAGGGAAAAATTTATTTTTTTTTTTTTGTTACTGGGTAAATAAGGAAAGGAAAAATTAATTTTGGTTTTTTATGTTGCTTTTGTGTATAATTCTTCCTGATTCTGTCAGGACTGTTGAATTCCGGTCTTCCCTTATTATTTCTTTTTTAAATTTTTTTGAGATTTTGGATCCTAACCGTTTGTTTATTTTGACATAAATGGTGTCACCCGGATTATACGCTTTAATGGGGTGCCTGGATTTGTTATGGTAGGCGAGATCTTTCGCCTGCTTATTTCTTAGTTCGGCTATATTCTCAGCCCTAGCCCTTTCGAATTGGCTTGGGTCGGTTGTAACTCTTCTACCAAAAAATACCTCTATTGGTTTCTTTTTTGTAGTCGAGTGGATTGTATTATTGTACTCATAGACGAAGTTGTCGAGGAGTTCGGCGAATGAAGTGGAGCTTCGCTCTGGTTTTTTTTTTTTTTTTATTTCTGTGAGGGTCGAGTGAAATCGCTCTATTTGACCATTCACGGAACTTGCATAAGGCGGTATTTTAAAAATTTGTATGTTTAGGGTATCTTCCAAAAGGAATCGAATGGAAGCTGAATTCAAGGACGTTTCGTTGTCTATTACTACTAATTCGGGTACGCCGAACTGGAAAAGTAGTTCGCGGAGAGGTTCCTTAACGTGCTCTATGGCTCTCGATCTAATGATTTTTGTTTGGGCATATTTTGAAAATTTATCTATTGCTGTAAGGACGATATTTCTCTCAGTTATGTAAATATCAATGTGCAATATTTGCCCTGGGAATTGAGGAATAGGGGTTTCTCCTATTTTGGGTTTTGTGGGCTTTCGGTCATATTTATTTTCTTTACAAATTGAGCACTGTTGGATTATTCTATTTATTTTTTTGGTCATGGAAGGAAAGTAAAAATTTTCTAGGATTTGGGTTTTATTTTCTCGACAGTTACGATGTGCTCTTTTGTGGGTTTTCACATTGATTTCTTCCTGTTCTTGTTCATTTGTGATATCCTGCACTTGTATTTGTGTAAACCGGATTTTGTAATTGTTAAAGTGTATTGGATACATTTCTTGGATTTTTCCCATAATTCTTTCCTCTGTTTTAATACAGTTGACAACGGAAGGATTAAGGTATCTTTTCAGAAGGTTCTTTAAAATTTCGGGGGTATAGTCGGGTTCTTCCAAAATGTGTCTGTGGTAAGTAGGGAACACTATTTTAAATTGATATGACGAGGTTTCGGCTATATTAAAAAAAATTTGGGTTTTGAATACGTTTATTGGTGTTTCTACGGATGGGATTAGGTTATGCGATGAGCTTTTTATCGCCGTGTTGGGATACTGATAGGGAATTTATAGGTTCAGCTGGCATCCTTGATAGCGCATCGGCTACGACATTAGTTGTGCCAGGTTTATACAGAAGCTCGTGATTATATTCTTCAAGGATGGCTTTCCAGCGCTTCATTTTGGAATTGTTGTTTTTATTGCTTAGGCCATGCGTTAGCGGCTGGTGATCCGTGAATATTTTAACTCTTGCTGAGCCGTACAGATAGTTTCTAAAATTATTCAAGGCCCATATTATAGCTAGGAACTCTTTCTCGTTCGCAGCGTAGGATTCTTCAGTCTTGGTAAGTGTTCGCGAAATAAAGGCGATTGGTTTTTGATCTTGGGAAAGGACTGCACCGATGGCATAATTTGAGGCATCGGTGGTTAAATGGAACTCTTTACTGAAGTCAGGGTATGAGAGAATAACGTCATCAGATATAAGGGATTTTTTTATTTTGTTGAAGGCATCTTTTGCCTCATCGTTCAAGTCTATATTTATTTTGGCTGACTTGTTTTTAGATATGCGGCCTTCTTCCCCTCTTAGAAGTAAGGTTAGAGGTTTTGCCAACTTAGCATAATCTTTTATGAAGCGGCGGTAATATCCTGAGAGACCTAGGAATGAGCGGAGTTGTTTTATATTTTGTGGGTAAGGTATTTTTGCAACTGCTTCTACCTTTGCGGGATTTTTTGTTATGCCTTTTGAGGATATAATAAATCCTAGGAACTCTACGGAATCCCTGTAAAAATGGCATTTGTCCAGCTGAATTTTCATGTTCGCATCTTCGAGCGTTTTAAAAATTTCTTGCAGGTGGAGGGTGTGCTCCTCTTCGGAGTTACTGAAAACAACTATATCGTCGATTAGACGTAGCAAATTTTGCCAATTTGATGGCGAAGAATGTCATCTAGGGCCCGTTAGAATACTGAGGGGGCATTCTTTAATACGAATGGCAGTCTTGTGAACTCGTATTTGCCATTATTTATTGAGAAAGCTGTTTTCTCAATATCGGATTCCTTGAGAGGGATCTGGTGAAATCCGCTCTTCAAATCCAAGACGGAAAAATATTTATTTTTCCCAAGCTGGGACAGTACTTCGTTAATTTGCGGTATTGGATAGCGATCTGCTATAGTGATCGCGTTAAGCTTGCGATAATCAATTACTATTCTGTACTGTTTGTTACCCTGAGAGTCGGGTTTTTTCGCAACGACCCAAATGGGTGAATTATACGGTGACCTTGATGGTCGAATAATACCGTCGTCTAACATTTTTTTAATCTGGGACTCAACTTCATTTTTCAGCGACATTGGGTAGGGGTAATATCTTGTATAGACGGGGGTGTCATTGTTGGTACGGATTTCGCCTACGACTTTAGTAGTGTATGTGAGTTTATCATTAGGTTCGGAAAATAGATTTGGAAAATGATTTACTAAATTATCGACATTTTTTCGTTGATTTGTTGACAAATGGTCGTCATTGAGTTCAATTTTATTAACAGATTTTGACTGAAATTGTTTTAGTTTTATTTTGGTATTCCCCTGTATTTCCATAAAGTTATCTTTGACGTGAATAACAGCTTCTAGCTCTTTGAGGCTGTCATTCCCGAGGATTCCATGAAATGACCGAAGGGTGGGGAGTAGGTAAAATTTTAATTTTTTATTTATGTGGAATAGGTTTAGGAAAGTGTGTTCTTTAATTTCGATGTCTCCCGCTATAGATTTTGCAAAAAAAATTTCTTCGTTTTTAATGGGTTTTGGTACGATGGATGGTTGGATGTAATTTTTTGTTGATCCTGTATCTATGAGAAATTTTACTATGTTTCCACTCTTCAGCTTGCACTCGATATAAGGCAACGAAGAGTGATTCATTCTAAAAAATGTAGATCGGTTGTATCTATGAATTCATTGGTTAATTCACTATTATTATGGTTATTATTATGGTTATTATAGGTGTCATTAGTATTAGGTTCATACTCTTGGTTAGTGGGATTATATTCGTTTAGGTTGTACTGGTCTTGTTCGGTCGTTTGTTCGATGTGGAAGTTTCTTTGTATTTTATTAGGAGGTGCGGGAGGGTTAGTGTTAGGTGGTCTTTTGTTAGTAGGATCATTGGGACGTGGCCTGTTCATGTAGTTAAGGTTTCTTGTTCGTAGGGATGGATCGATATCCATTGGTTCTGGTCGTGGTTGAGGTTTTTGGGATGGACGAGGTGGTGGGTTATTTGGACGTGGGATGAACTGGTTTTGTTGGTAAGGATGTTGGTATTGGTAGGTTAGTTGGGGAGGTTGGTATTGGTAGTTTGTTTGGGGAGGCCTGTAGAGAGGAGTTGTGTTCGACCTAGGTTGAGGCATGTATGCCAATTCGGGGTAAAATTCGTTATTAAGCCTTTTGGGAGGAAGGGGTGGACGGATGTCCGAAGCCCTCCTGGGCTGGCCATTGTTTATTAAGGCATAGTGGGACCTGTAGTTTTGATTTTCAAGCTTTAAACACAAGTGGAGGGCTTGAGGGAGATCAGCGGGTTCCCTCATTCCTAGGAGTCTTGGCAAGTCTCCTTTAAGCCCACGAATGAACGTGTCCAGCGCCTGAATTGTCAGGTTACCCTGCACAAGCGACGTCATCTGGTACTCAAGAGTACCTAAGTCGCGCTTATCCGCATAGTGCAGCGTTAAGCATCTGGAAATTGCTTTCCAGTCTAGTGGAGTATTGTATGACTCCAAGGCAATGTCGGCGTTTCCGACAATTTTATTGCGGATAACGTTGAGGATCCCATAGTATTTGGGAGATCCCCTTTGTGGCTCGTAGATCTGAGGGATCCTGTCCACGCTTTTCTTCCACGAGTTGAATTCTCCAGGTGCGCCTGAGAATTCGCGAAGACACCTTACCACATCGGGTATCTTGTCTAGCTCCGAGATGTTGGGAGAAACCGTGTCTATGGTTATATCCGCAACGTCGGAAAAACTCGCGTTGGGGTTGAGGGCGGCTTGAACCATGTTTCGCCCTTGTTGGCGGAATATATTGGTTACGATGCCAGATATGACCTCCGACAACTGGTCCATAGATAAGGAAGTGTTAATGGGAGCAGCGGGTGGAGGAGGTGGTGCGTTTAGCACAGGTGGTCGAATAAGATTTTGAGGGTTTGACATTTTAAGTTTACTTAGCCTATTCTTTTCACTTTATTATTTATGTATATTTTTGATGTGTTGTGGAACTTTAACAATCTCTGGAGGGTCCCTTTGGTAGTGAATCGCAGAGTTGTTTTTATTTTATTTCTAGAGATTTTTTTAAATTATGAGCTGTACAAGCTCTTCAGTTAAAAATTGTTTTCTTTGTGTTATTCAAGGAGAAAGGTTTTTAATATATTCACTAAATTTTAACTTAAAAGGAATTAATTAAAAAAATATATTTTCTAAATAGGAAATTTGTTTTTGCTTAATTACTTTAAAATTTTGTTTATATTTCTTACAATTTTTCACTCTCTTTTTTGTTTAGTTTAAATTCAATTCTCAGTTGATTTATTTTCACTTAATTACCTAATTTAAAATCTTTTCTTTATTATTTCTTAAAATTTCACTCACTTTTTGGTTTAATTTAAAATCTATTTTCAGGAGATTTATTTTCACTTAATTACCTAATTTAATTTTTCTTTATTATTTTTTTAAAGTTTTTCACTCACTTAAATACTATGCTTACGTTATTAGCAGCATCAGTCGGCTAACGCTTGACGTTTCCCGTTTGCCTTTGTTGGCTACTAGGGCACCTCGTTTCCTGAGCTGTTGGTGAGTACTTTGCTGCTGGCGAAAAGGACCTACGGCTTTGGTGTGTTATTCCACCCTTTATCCGCTTTCTGCTTCAGGTTATTGACGCTTCTACCCTTTAGGCGCTTTCTGCTTCCAGGATTTTATGCTTCGGTTTATTAACGCTTCTACCCTTTAGGCGCTTTCTGCTTCTAGGATTTTATGCTTTAGTTTGTTAACGCTTCTATCCTTTATGCGCTTTCTGCTTCCAGGATTTTATGCTTCAGTTTATTAACGCGCACGAGTTTAAAACACACGACTAACGTAGGCCCCACGTTGGGCGCCAGTTACGGGAATTTAGGTGAAATCCCAGAAAAAAATATATTTTTAAAATTGGGTTGTAGTCAACCTTTATTGATACCAGCAAGACAAAGACTAAAGTTAACAATTAAAATTACTTAAAAGCTAACCTACTTGCACCGGCCAATCGTTGGCGCTGATTCTCCGAATTTGCCAAATTGGGCTGCGCGTGTTGACGGTGGCTTCCTGTTGCTGACGGTGCGTCTGGCTTTTGTTGTGGGAAACATTGTGCAACCCAAGCTGCACTTCCGCTCTTATTATTGTGCTTTTGCTGATCACTCAAAGTATCGATCAGCAAATGTTAACGTGTTCCATGTTAACACATATTCTATTTGGCGTTTTGTTTTAGTTATTAAAAACCAAATCCAATAATAAATCTTAATACTAGTATATACCTGTGTACATAAAAATGGATGCTTTAGAGATAAGCAAATTTAATTTAATGTTGACATGCATTAAAAATATTGAGAGCTTTGATGGCATCGATTCAAACCAGTTACCTGACATTATGAATTCTTACGAATGCCATTTGGCCTGCGAAACTCGCCAGCTACATTTCAACGAATGATTAACAATGTATTGAAGGAATACATTGGTTCTATCTGTTTGGTTTATTTAGACGATGTTTTAATTTTTTCAAGTAGTATGGAAGAACATTTAGAGTCCTTAGTTAAAATACTTAAACGTTTGAATGAAGCTAACTTAAAGGTGCAATTGGATAAATGTACTTTTCTCAGAAGAGAAACTGAGTTTTTAGGTCATGTAGTTACGCCTGACGGTATTAAGCCGAATCCTGATAAAGTTAAAGCCATAGAAAATATAGTACTACCTAAGACGCAAAAGGAAATAAAGTCCTTCCTTGGTATCACAGGATACTATAGACGGTTTATAAAAGATTATTCACGAATAGCGTATCATATGATTAAGTATTTAAAGCAAGGAGTGAAAATAAATATTAGTGGTCAGGATTATATTGCTGCGTTTGAAAAACTAAAAACTTTAATTAAAAATTACCCAATTCTTATACATCCAGATTTCAGTAAAACTTTTACACTTGTCACAGATGCAAGTAACTTTGCTTTAGGTGCAGCTCTCATGCAGGGAAATAAAGTCGTTTCTTTTGCTAGCCGCACACTTAATGGTCATGAGAAAAACTACAGCACAATTGAAAAGGAATTGCTTGCGATCGTTTGGGCTACAAAATATTTTCGCCCATACCTTTTTGGAAGAAGATTTTCTATTAAGACCGACCATCGTCCTTTAGTGTGGTTACAAAATTTAAAAGAACCGAATTCTAAACTCCAAAGATGGAAAATCAAATTAAATGAATTTGATTTTGATATTAGTTATATTAAGGGTAAAGAGAATGTTATAGCAGACGGCTTAAGTAGACTAAGTTATGAAAGCACAAAAAACGAAATTGATATCAATCTAAATTAATTGTTTGATGAAGATTTGAATACAGTTCATAGCGCAGAAACCGATGACACTGATTTTATTAGAATTACCGAAAATCCCATAAACATTTTCAAAAATCAAGTTATTATTAGTTTTTCAAATAATTTTTCTTGCACAACAAAAATAATTTTTAAAAACAAAATTAGACATATTCTAAAAGTAAGTAAGCATTCTAAATTTCATGAAAGACAAACTTCCTTCTAAAGGATTAGTAGTAGTTTTCTGTCAAAATTTAGACCTGTTTAGAGAGTTTCAAATAAATTACAATAAGCACTTTAGTAGAAATAAATATCTTAAAATTCTTAAATCAAATTTGTTAATCGAAGATGTTACTGACAATGAAAGACTTTTAGAATTGATTAATAAGGAGCATATAAAAAACAACCACAGAGGCATTACAGAGGTTTTTGCGGGTTTAAAAAAGAATTATTTTCATCCAAATCTTAAAAAGGTAATTCAGAAATTTATAAATAATTGTGAAATATGTAAGTTAGCAAAATACGATAGAGCTCCAATTAAACACAAATTAAATATTACACCTACTCCTGATAAACATAACGAAATTGTTCATGCAGACATATGGTTTCCTCAGCGTGGCCTAATGTACTTAACTACTGTAGATAAATTAACGAAATATGCAACTGCTCATTATCTAGAAGACAGGACATGGATTTCTATCATTAAAGCCCTGAAAGAGAGAATACAATATTTAGGTAAACCTAATCTTCTTATTTTCGATAACGAGTTAGACACCATTGCAGTAAAAGAGTTTCTAAAAGAATTCAAAATAAATACGCATACAACAAAACCCTATTTAAAAACAGGCAATGCAGATGTAGAAAGACTACATGGTACTCTAAACGAGCATATAAGATTGTTTAATGCCGATCCACTTAACAAAGATGATATTCGCGAAAATGTATTTAAAGCAATAGTCTCTTATAATAATTCGGTACATTCCACTACAAAAAATCGGCCAATTGACCTGATAAATAATTTAATTTCAAAAGAAGATCTATCAGCGCTTTCAAATACAATACATGCAAAAAAAACGGAAAAAATAAATTTGTTAAATAAAAAATCGAACAGAGTTGATACTAATAATTTTGAAAATGATATTGTTAAAAATAACAGAATTAGTAAATCTAAGCCCAAGTACAAAAAAATTGAAAACTATAAACAACAAGGAAATCATTTAATGCCTAACAACAAAAACTGTAAAAAAATATATAAAACACAAGTAAAACGTAAGAATCAATGAATTTACTTAACTTTTGAATTGGCCAAAACCACGCGGTAAACACAGGCCACATTGGTGGTCCTACGATTTGGACTCGCTCCGAATATCATGCCGGAAACAATTTAACAAGGCCAAGAGCTTCGGCTCTGAGCCTCATTGGCATGAATATAAAGCTAAACTAAGGGCCTACAAAAAAGCTCTGAGACAGGCGAAGAGAACCTCGTGGAGAAATTTCTGCACTGGCGTCGAAAAGGTCGACGACACAGCGAGACTTAGACGAGTCCTCTCGAAAAGTCAAACAACCATCAGCTATTTGCGAAAGCCTCACGGATCCTGGACCAGCACGGAAGAGGAAACCCTCGAGTTGCTCTTGAATACACATTTTCCGAGGAATCTGCATGATGCACCACTAGCACCTGCAACAAACCTGGCAGTAAATATACCCATCACTGAGGAAAGAGTAAGGTGGGCAGTTAAGAGCTTTGAACCGTATAAGGCTGCCGGGCCGGACGGGATTATCCCCGCGCAGCTTATAAACACGTTGGAGACATCAGCTAAATGGCTGGTATTTCTCTTCACAGCCTGCCTGGCTCTCAACCACATTCCGGGCTCCTGGAGAAGCGCCACGGTAGTGTTTATCCCTAAGGCTGGGAAGGCATCCCACTACGAGCCAAAAGACTACAGACCGATCAGTCTCTCGTCCTTTGTACTAAAAACCTTTGAGAGGATACTAAGCGACTACCTCTTAACGACTATTGATAGCAACCTTATCTCTAGCTATCAGCATGCATACACCAAGGGTAAATCAACAGAAACCGCTCTGCACAGCCTAGTGTCTGTCATTGAGAAATCGCTGTGTGAAAAGGACTACTGTCTCGTGGCCCTCCTAGACATTGAGGGGGCTTTCAACAATATAAGCCCGGAGGCTATCAACTCCGCTCTAACTAATCTGGGCGTAGATAGACCTCTAACTGGTTTAATTCACCAACTTTTAATGGGAAGGAAAGTAGCTTCTTCACTTGGTACGGTTGAGTTATCACGCTATGTCACAAGGGGAACACCCCAGGGTGGTGTTCTTTCCCCGCTTTTATGGAACCTCACAGTCAACTCGTTGCTACGTGACACAAGCTGGGGGGGGGGGGGGGGCGGGAAGATAGTGGCATACGCAGACGATTTAGCTATTGCATTCAGAGGCAAGTTCCCACAAACTCTGTGTGACCTGATGCAAGTAGCACTGCGAGAAGTTTCGACGTGGTCCTCTCGCTGCGGACTTAGTATCAACCCAGGGAAGGTGGAACTTGTCCTCTTCACCAACCGGTACAAAATACCGCCACTAAGCCTACCAGAACTAGATGGCACGCGCCTGGGCTTGTCGGATAAGGCCAAGTTTCTAGGCATAGTTCTGGACAGGAAATTGAATTGGAAGGAGAATGTTCTTCAGCGCCAGAAGAAAGCTTGCATCGCTCTTTACACATGCAAAAGAGCCATTGGCAAAAAATGGGGGCTCAGCCCTAGAGTATGCAGTTGGATCTACACGGCCATCATTCGCCCAATCATGCTTTATGGAGTCGTCGTATGGTGGCCTGCGCTGAGCAAGGCAACATACCTGAATCTGTTGCGGAAAGTCCATAGATCCAATATGATCTGTATAAGCGGTGCGCTAAGGACAACGCCCAACGAAGCCCTCCAGGTCATTCTGGGTATTTTGCCACTTGATCTGGAAGGGTTTCGGTCAGCGGCGGCATCAGCTCTGCGCCTAAGAGAAACCTCCAGTTGGGCTGCGGGTACTATTGGACACTCCAGTACTCTGGAATCTTACAGCTTTCTCCCTCTAAGCACAGATCGTTGTGCGACTACTACAGTCGGGGATAGCTGTTTCAAAATAAACATTCCCAGCAGAGAAGACTGGGAGAGGACGGATTGGTATCCCGAAACAAATGGTGGCACTTCCATATACACCGACGGCTCGAAGTTGGACGGCAGAGTTGGAGGAGGCGTTTATTCAAGGGATTTGGACCTTGAGCTCTCCTTCAGACTACCTGATCATTGTAGCGTCTTCCAGGCGGAAGTCTCGGCAATCCTGGACGCCGCGGCCTGGTTAAGCAAACGTGTTATCGGAGAAGATATCGCTATTTTCAGCGATAGCCAAGCGGCCATCAAATCCCTTGGCTCATACACGTTCAACTCTGAACTGACGCTCAGCTGTCGTCGATCTCTTGAGGAGATGGCCCAACAGAACCGCGTAAACCTCATATGGGTCCCGGGACATAGGGACATTGAGGGAAACTGTAAGGCAGACGAGCTTGCCAGGCAGGGCACGACCAAGCAGGTTCTTCAGGATAAAGAGCGCTTAGTTATGCCGTTTGCCACATGCAAACTAATGCTGAAGGAGCACACACTCCGTCAAGCCAACGAAAGATGGCTGCAATCCCCAGGGTGTCGCATATCGAAACAAACCTGGCCAAAATGGGATCTTAAAAGGTCTAGACGCATTTATGCCCTAACTAGGAGGGAAATCTGCATATTGATAGGGGTATTAACTGGTCACTGCCTCATTGGTAGGCATGCAGAAAGGCTAGGTGTGCCCTACCGACGATGCTGCAGGAGTTGCAAAGATGATGAGGAGGAGGAAACAGTGGATCACCTCATCTGAAACTGTCCGGCTTTAAGCGGGGCGAGAACGCTCTTTTTGGGAGTTCCGTTCCTGGATAGCCTAAGCCAGATCGCGGAACTAGACATAAAGGACTTGATGGGCTTCATAAAGTCATCTAAGTGGTTCGAGGAGGAGTAACGGTGTCGGTTTAGGAGTGTCAGTCCCGGGATTCTGCTATGTGGAAAATCCCAACAACTCAGGGATTTTCCATATGGCTGGGTCCCGCGACTGACTTTCCTTGTGTTGGTGGTATCACAACGGGCCTTTCAAAACTGGCCTAAGTGTGCCTCTGCGGCAGCCACTTGAACCTAACTAACCTAATTGGCCTTAGCAGCTAGTGCTATTTTTATTTTTTGAATACCATTGTGAGTTTAATAAAACAAATAAATATATAAATAACTTTTGAATCAACAGGGACTGCCGATTCTGGCGGTGGAGGTGTGATATTACTTACATATTACATACCTTATATTATAAACATACATACAAACATACATATATTATCTCCATACATATTTACATACATAGCATAGAGAGTTAACACTCTCATAATTAATTCCTTTAATTTCAGTTAGTTAAAAATAATTATTAAGTGAAGTTTATAAATAGAGCAGTTTTGAATAAAACGGGTTAGTTCTATTGAGACATCGAAGAAGGTGGTTTTATTTAAGAACGTGACTATATACAAAAGAACAAGAGATTGCCAATAACCTCAACCAGTTTTTCGTTCATAGTATAAAAAGTATTAATAACGAGATTGAAGTAGTAAGAAATAACTTTAACTATGATTATAGCGTGTCCACTTACTTCGACCTCATGGAAGTGAAAAGCTAAAATTTAAAATAAAAAAACTAATGTCGGCGATATACCAACAGGTTATCATAACCTGTAACGAGATTTTTAGCCGAGCTTCTCTTTCCAACTTGTGGTGTGTTCCTTTTGAGTTTTTCCTACAAGTTGGCGGGACCTACAGTTTTTTGCCGACTCCGAACGGCACTTGCAAAGCAAATGAATTTTTTGCTGAGAAGCTTCTCATGGCAGAAATACACCCGGAGAGTTTGCCAAACTACTGCCGAGGGGCGACCCCGTTTAGAAAAATTCTTTTTCTAAATAATTTTTGATGTTACTTTTGCCGGGCATCGAACCGCCACGACTTGGTGTAGAAGGCCGAACACTTAACCGCTACACCAACACTTAACCGCTACACCACGGCGGCCGCCAAAAAATAAAATAAAATATAAAATAGGTGGAAATAATCTTATTACCGAAGGTGTTGTAAAGGACTCGGTTCAGTACACAGGGTACTTTTATGCTGACATAATTAATGAGAGTTTCGCAACGGGTATCATGCCTGACTGTTGGAAACTTACCACGGTAATACCAGTTCAAAAAATCAAAGATACAATAAAATCAAATTAAATGCGACCAATAAATACATTACCTGCAGATGGAAAAATAATTGAATCTATTGTAAAAGAACAACTGGAAGAATATCTTGACTTAAATAAAATTATTATACCGGAGCAGTCAGGCTTTCGGGAAAAACATTCATGCGAGACGGTTATAAATTCAATTGTATTTGAATGGAAAAATCAACTAATGAAACAAACTTCGTAATTGCGGTATTTTTGGACCTGAAACGAGCATTTGAGACTATATCACACCAAATTATGCTAGATAAACTGTACAGAATCGGGATAAGAGGCAAAGCGCTGGAATGGTTTAAGAGTTATTTCTCAAATCGACGTCAACAAACTTTAATAAATGGGACCTCTTTATCATTTGAAGAATTAGTTGAGATCGGGCTTCCACAAGGATCGATGCTTGCACCTGTACTTTTTAAAATATATATAAATGATATAGTTAAAGCAGTAAAATATTGTGACATTAAGTTATTTGCTTATGACACTCTTATTATGATAAGTGATAAAAAATGTGTAGGCATTGAAAAGATGCAAGCTGAGCTAGACAATATATATTACTGGATGAGTCAAAACAAATTAATGATACACGCTGATAAGACCAAATATATGATCCTTAGTATAACGCAAGTTAGCAATACATATGAACTTAAAGTTAACAATAGTAAAATAGTGGAAGTTGAAAAACTACCTAGGGATAGTTATAGACAACAACAAGTGGTTTGAAGCAAAAGATTGCACAAAAAATTGGCTACAGATCATATAAATTTATATCGAAAAAGTATAAAATTCTACCATATTGTTTTTAGTGGCAGATACTGTGAAAGATAAATTACAAAAAATGCAAAATAAGGCGATGAGGTTTATGCAGGGAAAAAAATATGATACACCGACAGTGAAATGTTAAATGATTTGAAATGGCTTAGTGTCAAACAACGTATACTTTTCTCGGTTATGATTTTTATTTTTACCGGAGTATTTAAGTAATAATATAACACTGAGAGAAATGCATTGAATGTTGTGACAATATCGCTATTGATAGCGACGAGTTTGATGCAATATTCATTTAGAATGAGCGAGTTATCAAATATTATTTGCTCCCAATAAAAAGTAAAATGACATGTCAACCATTTCGATATGATATTGTGACGAATTCGATGATTCCTTGATTATTTTCCCTGAGTTCTATCACTGTACGTTAAATAAAACACTCCGATTCTGCTTAATAAGTAGTACGCTTTATTCAGTACTAAAAACCTTAGTACAATATCGCGGGTTAATTCACTGTTCAGTACTTCACTGTACAACACTTCAAAATAAACTGATTGATTTGCGTTGTCTTTGCCCTTGCAAACAGCAGCTTCACAACCTAGAAATGTCTACACCTTTCTGATTTATTCGTGCAACAGTGTTCTCGAAGCGTTTATCTATCGTCATCTCCTCTTTGTGCCACATTCGCAAACACGCGAGCTGCCTCTCCCTCTGTCGCTCTCACGTCATGTATCTAAACAGCTGTAGTTGTGGTAGTGACGCTAGTGATGGAAATACGCTAGAGTTGTGAGATGAGCGATTCTTGAGAACATTCGCCACACTGCCCTCCACCTAAGTCTGATCGTCCCGATCAGACACATTTCCCGATCCAAACGTTGCTAGCCTCTCCAGGTGAACCACCTTCATTTTGTTTCGTGGCCTTCCAACAGTTTGTATGCGGTAGACAACATCATTTATCCGCTTTATTACTTTATATGGGCCTTCCCAGTTACATTGCAGTTTTGGGGACAAACCTTTCTTTCGTTGTGGGTTGTATAACAGCACTAAATCTCCTTCTTTAAAACCTTCCGAGTTGATGGCTTTGTCGTATCTGGCTTTCATCTTATCACTCATGATCTTCGTCCGCTGTCTTACAAGATCGTGTATTTCTCTCATTTCTACTTCCAAGATGCTAGTGGATTTCCTGGCATTTATTCCTTTATCAGCATTTATCCCAAACTTCAAGTCAGCTGGCAACCGAAGATCATTCCCAAAAATTACTTTTGCTGGAGTCTGACCCGTTGTTTCATGTATTGCCGAGCGATATGCCATCAGGAACAAGGAGATGTGCGTGTCCCAATCTCTCTGGAACTTATCCACTACTTTCCTCATGTGCTCTTCCAAGGTTCGATTGAAACGTTCCACCATGCCATCTGACTGAGGATGCAGTGCAGTTGTTCACGTTTTCCGAATACCCAATGTCTTGCACATTTCTTGGAATACAACTGATTGATACAACACCAAACCTCGCTATCCAATTGTTAGTGAACACCTCTGCAATGGTTTCTGCCTCTTGATTTGGAATCGGGTAAACTTCTGGCCATTTGCTGAAATAGTCCATAACAACTAGTACGTATTTGTTTCCGAGTTTGCTAGTAGGAAATGGACCAGCTACATCCATGGCAATCCTCTCAAACGGTGCACCTGTGTTGTACTGCTTCATCTGTCCATGGCTTCTCGACTTCGGACCCTTTGCTCTGATGCACACCTCACAGTTGGCGATCCACTCCGTGATCGACTGCCGGCAACCAACCCAATAGAATCTCTGCTTGACTTTCTCCAGTGTTTTTGTGACTCCTAGATGACCTCCACTTGGACCATTATGTAGTTCATACAAAACATCAGAGATTTTCTTCCTTGGGACAACTACCAGCTTCCGAGCGCATTGACCATCTTCGCTTTCCCATACTCTATGTAAGCAACCGGATACCAATTTCAAACTGTTCCACTGTGCCCAATATGACTTGGCAACAGGACTCTCTGCTGACATCTCCTCTCTTGTTGGTCGTTCATTTTGCTCGATCCCCTGCATCACACGTACCAGATCTGGATCCTCTAGCTGATACTTCCTTAGTTTATCCATGTTCCATTCGTCCATAGATGTTATAGTCATCAGCCGAACATCTATAACATCTTCCTTGGCCTCAGCTTTCGAACAATGCTTGCATTCCAGGTTACATGGTCGCCGGGACATTGCATCAGCATTGCCGTGGTTGCTGCCTTTGCGATGCTCTATGGAAAAGTCATAACTTTGTAGTCGCTCTATCCACCGTGCCAATTGACCTTCCGGATTACGGAACTGCAAAAGCCATTTCAACGCTGCATGGTCTGTCCTGACGTGGAATCGCTGTCCATAGAGATACTTGTGGAAATGTTTGATGCACTCCACCAATGCCAGTAGTTCTCTTCGTGTTACACAATAGTTCCTTTCGGGCTTTCCAATTGTGCGGCTATAGTACGCCACTACCTTCTCCTGCCCATCGACAATCTGTGACAAAACTCCTCCAATCGCATAACCACTTGCATCTGTATCCAGAATAAACGTTGAACCTGGGATTGGATACGCTAACATTGGGGCAGTGCACAGCCGTTCCTTCAAGGTTTGGAAAGCCACTTCATGTTCCTTCTTCCAATCAAATGACATATTCTTTCTGGTCAACTCATGAAGGCTACTGGCTACGCTAGCGAAATTCGGTACAAATCGACGATAATACGTGCACAGTCCGAGGAAACTTCGTAGCTCATGTAAATTTTTCGGTCTTGGCCAATCCTTTACTGCTTCGATCTTCTCTTTAGCAGTGCAAATTCCCTCCGTAGTAACCTTGTGACCCAAGTAACTTACTTCCTTCTTGAACAATGCACACTTTTTGGGACTTAATTTCAGACCGGCGCCAGCTATCCTTTGGAAAACTTCCTCCAAGTTCTTGAGGTGTTTCTCAAAGCTTTTTCCCAGCACGATGATGTCATCCAGGTACAATGCAGTCCTTTCAATACCTGATCCATGAGTCTCTCAAAAGTAGCTGGAGCGTTACATAGTCCAAAGGGCATTACCGTAAATTGCCACAGCCCCTCTCCAACGCTGAAGGCTGTCTTTTCCTTATCCTCATCTTTAACCTCCACTTGCCAATAGCCGCTTTTCAAGTCCAGTGTAGAGAACCATTTCGTACCAGATAGTGAGTCCAGAGTATCGTCAATTCTTGGTAGTGGATAGCTGTCCTCTTTCGTTACGTCGTTCAGCTTCCGGTAATCCACACAGAACCGCATTTTTCCATCCTTTTTCTTCGCTAGCACTACCGGTGAGCTCCATGGACTAGCTGGTGGTTCGATCACGCCGCTGTCACTCATTTCTTGTATAATTTCTCTTACCACTTGCCGTTTGGCCAATGGAACACTTCGAGGAGCTTGGCGGATTGGCCTCGCATCACCGGTATCAATTTGATGCTTCAGAACATTGGTTCTACCTGGCTTGGAACCATCCTTGTCAAATATGCTGGAGTACTTTAGTAGAAGTTGTTTTGCCTTATTCTGGTGGTCTTCTCCGAGCTCTTGCGTCCACGCCGTGATATCATCTGAAAGATTAATGTTGCTGGTAGAAACATTTTCCTGGAGCTGTTCACAATTTATAACCACCTCCACCTCCTGACATTGTCCCAATATAACTCCTTTGGAAAGCTTAATCGGAGATCTGAACTCATTTAGTACTCTTACCGATAAACGTCCATCTTGTTTGGTCCTAGCCAGTGTTTTTCCTACTAATATATCCGCCTTTGATTTGTTTGCTGCCTCTACCACCCACAATGTGTTTGTCCCGTAATCTCCATCAATCCTTGCCCAAGCGATCGCCTCCGACTTCGGTGGAATTTGTTGGCTTTCTTCCACGAGGACCCGCTTACTGATGTACTTGTTCTCGTAACCAAAATTTAGTGGCACATCCATGTTCTTATAGCTCATAGTCCTGTTTTGCATGTCGATCTTGATGCCTTGGTTGCTTAAGAAATCCACACCAACTATGATCTCATCAACAATATCTGCCACTATAAAATTGTGCAGTACGGTGACATTTCCAATTGCGACTTCACATGTTACTTCTCCTTGAACTTGGGTGTCCTCACCAGTCACCGTACGCAACTTTGCTCCATGTAATGGCCTCACTCCTTTGTTGACTAAATCAGATCGAATGATGGAATGAGATACGCCCGTATCAATAGTCAGTAAACGCTCCTTTCCGTCCACGAGTCCTGCAACAGTAACATTACTTGACTTCCTTCCGATCTGTGAGACAGAGATTATGGGGCATCCAATTGCGGGAGCCAGCCTACGCCCCTTGCGGCTGACTCTCTTTAGTTTAACGGTTGGTTGGATTGGGAGACTTGCTCATCTCCTTCAGCCATGTGCTTACGTCCGCTTGCATTACTGGAATTATTGTAGCCAGATCCACAATAACGTGCAATATGACCAGATTTTCCGCACTTAAAGCACTTAATGGAGCCATTGCTTTTCTTCTGTACCCCATTCAATGCTTCCAAAATTTTGTCGATTTTGTTGACCAAGTCTGGCGTCTCCACTTCCACACGATGAGCTTTGTACAATGGTTTGCTCAAAAGAGATGCGGTTTCTTGAGTTAGAGCATGTGATACCGTCTCCGCAAATGATCTCTTTGGATTTGCATAGGTGGCCCGCTTCGTCTCCACGTCACGTATTCCATTTATGAAACTTTGGATTTTCACCCTCTCGATGTATTCCACTGGTGCGTCTGCGTTTGCTAGATGAGCCAACCTCTCGATGTCCGATGCAAACTCCTGTAATGTTTCGTTAGCCTTCTGAGAGCGATTTTGTAGCTCTATTTGATGTATCTGCCTCCTATGCTCGCTGCCGTAACGTCTTTCAACGGCTCCCATCAACGCTTCATAGTTGTTTCTTTCAGCGTCCGGAATAGTCTGTAAGATTTCGGCTGCACGTCCTTTCAATGCCACAAATAAAGCAGCGACTTTGTCCTCAGCGCCCCAGTTATTCACAGCTGCTGTCTTCTCAAATTGTAGCTTAAATACCTGGAAAGGGACAGAACCGTCAAAGGATGGGGTTTTTACCTTGGGTGCGCTTGTTGAAACCACTGTGCAATTCAGCTGCAACTCCTTGATGCGATTTCTTAACGCATCCACCTCGGCCTCGACTTTCTCCTCAAGTTGCATTATTTTCTTGTCCTGTATTTTTAGCTGTGATGACATACGCTCTTCCTGCTCCTCCAGCTGCAATGCTATTTTTGAAGATAACCGGGCCTCCTGATCCTCAAGTTGAGCTGAGATCTGAGAAGTCATGCGTGACTCTTGTTGCTCCAACTGAGATGCCATGCGAGTTTCTTGTTGTTGAAACTGAGATGCCATGCGTGTTTCTTGTTGTTCAAACTGAGATGCCATGCGTGTTTCTTGTTGTTCCAACTTTGATGTTATGCTCGCCGACATCTGAGCCAATGCAGCCAATAACGAGTTTGTGTCCACATTTTCCACTGAATTCGGAGTATCCTTCTGTTCTTCAATTTTGGTCGCTCCCTCTTCCGAATGCTGAAAAACCTGATCGTCAACGTTGATTCCTTCCGTTTCCATAGCCTCTCGCAAACGTGATTGAAGCTCTGCTTTATTGCCTGCTGTTGTTAGTCCACGTCGTTCCAACTCATTTTTGAGTTGCTGGATCTTCAATTCACTCAACTTTGCCATGTCCTTGCAATGTCTTTGCTATCCTTACAATGTCCTTGTTATCCTTGCAATATCCTTGCAATGTCCTTGTTATCCTTGCAATGTCCTTGTTTATTTAACAATACCGCTTCTGACACCAATTGTGACGAATTCGATGATTCCTTGATTATTTTCCCTGAGTTCGATCACTGTACGTTAAATAAAACACTCCGATTCTGCTTAATAAGTGGTACGCTTTATTCAGTACTAAAACCCTTAGTACAATATCGCGGGTTAATTCACTGTTCAGTACTTCACTGTACAACACTTCAAAATAAACTGATTGATTTGCGTTGTCTTTGCGCGGTTTATATACCCTAGCAAACAGCAGCTTCACAACCTAGAACTGTCTACACCTTTCTGGTTTATTCGTGCAACAGTGTTCTCGAAGCGTTTATCTATCGTCATCTCCTCTTTGTGCCACATTCGCAAACACGCGAGCTGCCTCTCCCTCTGTCGCTCTCACGTCATGTATCTAAACAGCTGTAGTTGTAGTAGTTACGCTAGTGATGGAAATACGCTAGAGTTGTGAGATGAGCGATTCTTGAGAACATTCGCCACAATATACTAGTTTTTACCACGCTTTTATTAGGTTCACTTGTATGTTTGTCTGTTTGTATGTATGTAAACTCTCGTTCGGTCTAAGCCCCAGTGGCCCAAAAGCCGTAAAATGTCCCTACAATATGGGTATCAAACGAAAGGGGAAGACCCCAGGTTTCATTTGGACCTCGATATATTTCGATAAATTTATCGATAACTGAGTTATCGGTCAATATATGATTGCCCAAAAACCTAAAAAAATTCCTTACAATATGGGTATCAAACGAAAGGAGAAGACCGCAGGTTCCATTAGGACCTCGATATATTTCGATAAATTTATCGATAACTGAGTTATCGGTCAATATATGATTGCCCAAAAACCTAAAAAAATTCCTTACAATATGGGTATCAAACGAAAGGGGAAGACCCCAGGTTTCATTTGGACCTCGATATATTTCGATAAATTTATCGATAACTGAGTTATCGGTGAATATATGATTGCCCAAAAACCTAAAAAATTCCTTACAATATGGGTATCAAACGAAAGGGGAAGACCCCAGGTTTCATTTGGACCTCGATATATTTCGATAAATTTATCGATAACTGAGTTATCGGTCAATATATGATTGCCCAAAAACCTACAAAATTCCTTACAATATGGGTATCAAACGAAAGGGGAAGACCCCAGGTTTCATTTGGACCTCGATATATTTCGATAAATTTATCGATAACTGAGTTATCGGTCAATATATGATTGCCCAAAAACCACAATATGGGTATCAAACGAAAGGGGAAGACCCCATGTTTCATTTGGACCTCGACATATTTCGATATATTTATCGATAACTGAGTTATCGGTCAATATATGATTGCCCAAAAACCTAAAAAATTCCTTACAATATGGGTATCAAACGAAAGGGGAAGACCCCAGGTTTCATTTGGACCTCGATATATTTCGATAAATTTATCGATAACTGAGTTATCGGTCAAAATGTGGTTGCCCGAAAACCTTAAAATTTCCCTACAAGATGGGTATCAAACGAAAGGGGAAGACCCCAGGTTTCATTTGGACTTCGATATATTTCGATAAATTTATCGATAACTGAGTTATCGGTCAAAATGTGGTTGCCCGAAAACCTAATAATTTCCCTACAATATGGGCATCAAACGAAAGGGGAAGGCCCCAGGTTTCATTTGGACTTCGATATATTTCGATAAATGTATCGATAACACAGTTATCGGTCAAAATGTGGTTGCCCGAAAACCTTAAAATTTCCCTACAATATGGGTATCAAACGAAACGGGAAGACCCCAGGTTTCATTTGGACTTCGATATATTTCGATAAATTTATCGATAACTGAGTTATCGGTCAAAATGTGGTTGACCGAAAACCTCAAAATTTCCCTACAATATGGGTACCAAACGAAAGGGGAAGACCCCAGGTTTCATTTGGACTTCGAAATATTTCGATAAGTTTATCGATAACTGAGTTATCGGTTGGAATGTGATTGCCCAAAAACCTTAAAATTTCCCTACAATATGGGTACCAAACAAAAGGGAAAGGTCCCAGGTTTCATTTCGACATCGATATATTTTGATAAATTTATCGATAACTGAGTTTTCGTCAAAATGTGAGGCCCAAATAACTTAAAATTCCCTACAATATGAGTATCAAACGAAAGGGGAAGGCCGCAGGTTTCATTTGGATTTCGATATATTTCGATAATTTCATAGGACATTTGACTAAAAAGTAAAAAATAAATATAGTTTAAAAAAACTAAAACTCACGCTTTTAGAGTGTAATGAACTAAAAAGTTGAAAATAATTTTAAAACCCCTACACAGTAGTCTTGTGGAAAAAGCGTGGCCCGCTTTGTGCCATAATTTTGGTATATCGAGCGCAAGACGCTTTTCCCACATAATGCTAGTTTTTTTACTACGCTTTCATTAGCTTTACTTGTACATATATACATTCATATTTATCGATAACTGAGTTATCGGTCAAAATAAGATTGTACAATAATATTGAAAATTGCCTACAATGTGGGTATCAAACGAAAGTGGAGGCCCAGAGGTTTCGTTTGCACTGCGGTATACTTCGATATATTTATCGATTACTTCATAACACATTTAACTAAAAAGTAAAAAATAAATATAGGTTAAAAAGCGAAAACACACGCTTTTAAATAATATAGCACTAACAAGGTAAAAATAAGTAAATTAAATAAAAAACGAAGATTATGGAACAAAGCGGACCACGCTTTTTCCACATGACTACTGTGTAGGGGTTTTAAAATTATTTTCAACTTTTTAGTTCATTACACTCTAAAAGCGTGAGTTTTAGTTTTTATACCCAGCTGTACTTGTACACAGGGTATTATAACTTTGTTAGGATAACGGTTGGTTGTACAGGTATAAAGGAATCGAGATAGATATAGACTTCCATATATCAATATGATCAGGATCGAAAAAAAATTTGATTGAGCCATGTCCGTCCGTCTGTCCGTCCGTCCGTCCGTCCGTCCGTCCGTCCGTCTGTCCGTTAACACGATAACTTGAGCAAATAATGAGATATCTTCACCAAATTTGGCATGCGTACTTATTTGGGTTCAGAATAGATTGCTATTGAAAATGGGTAAAATCGGACCATAACCACGCCCCTTTTTCGATATCGAAAATTTCGAAAAACGTATAAAATGGGTTAATTCAATATTAGAAGCAGCTACAATGATAAAATTTGCAATATGTATTGATTTAGATGTTCTAAGGCCGATTTTATAAAAATTTTTGAAAAGGGGGCGTGGTACCGCCCACGTATATTTGAAGAAATTTTAAAATTTTGACTCTTAATAACTTCAGAACAGTTTATGCTAGTATAACGAAATTTCGTAGAGGACATACTATTGTTGTGGTAAATTCAGCTATAGAAAATAAACGAAATCGCTTCGCGACCACGCCTACTTTTTCATAAAAGTTATATTGAAAGGAGGTGGAAATATTGAAAAGTCCATATCTAATTAACTGATTTCGCTATAATAATATAATTTGGTACATACATCAACTTTCATATTTACATAATTTTTTAAAAATTTTGGAAAGTGGGCGTGGCACCGCCCACTTATGAGTCAAGCAATTTTTAAATTCGACTGCTAACAACTTCAGAACGGTGTGAGATAGATTTACGAAACTAGGTACCAGGCATGTTATGTTTATGTAGAGTACTACCACAGAAAATAAGAAAAATCGGTGAACGATCACGCCCACTTTATGTGCACAGCTGGGTATGTAATGTTCGGTTTCACCCGAACTTAGACTTCCTTACTTGTTTTAAACTATATTTATTATATTTATGAATAGAATACTAATATATTTGTACGGCATGTCCATATCTATGGTCGTGATATGAATTTTTATTGTCGGTATATCCATATCCATATTTACTGCATAGTAATAATGGTAGAGATAGCGTAGTAATATATATGGACGAAATGTAAATTTTTCTGGGACGTATAATCATAATAGTTCAACAATTTTTACTATGGATTTTCTAACAATATTACAACTTGTTGGAGCGTTTTTTTTTAATTTCAAAATTTTTTGAATTTCTTATGATTGAACATTTTTCTAAAAATTTTATAAAATGCCGTAGCCGAATGGTAGAATACTGGGCTAACGTGCCAGAGGAGCAGGGTTCGAATCTTACTGAAACCAGATGTTAACTTATATAAAATTTTGTTTTTTTAAACTATTTAGAATTTATCAATAGTTTATATGGATACCATTTCAATAGTGATTTATCAAAAAAGCATTGATGAAAAATCCATATTCATTGATGGGACAGAATTATCAATTTTTATTTAATGTGATATCAATAATTATGGATGTTCCATCCATAGATTTCCCTCCGTGAACGTATCAAAGAGATGTTCACAACATTAATACGAGAAATAAATATAGTTTTAGACTTCCACTCTTTACAACGGAAAGGGGTCAGCTTAACTTGTTTTTTAAAGGTCTAAAAAGATTCAACGAGCTTCCCGTAGATATAAGAAACTGTGAAGAATTATACATGTTCATAAATAAATTGTACACATATTGTCGCACAACTGCGATACGATAGTATCATACCATATGTGATAAAGTTATATGTAATAAATCTAGGCGTAAAAAGCTGTAATAATAAATACAAATACAAATAAAAAACCCTTAGTCCCCAAACCGCAAATCCTTGAGCTGTTGACCCAGGGTTCTTGGATGCGGACCACATCTACGTCGCCTTTAGAAAGACGATTGATTAAAGCAGCCGAGGCTGCTTTAGATTTGTGCAGGTTTATCTGAAGCACCACCAACATGAGAGCGCACAGACTTCCCTGCCACCGCCGTATCGTCGAGTTCCACCTCGTCTGGAGGCTTATCTTTCAACGACGAGTTGTTCAGACCGCGATTTGACGTGGCAGATACCATACTTTCCGAGTCGGACATCTCCGACTCCTCTTCCGGCACTGCGATGTACGAGTCCTCCGAGCCGAAATAGCAGCGCGCTGTGCATCGCCGCGGTATACGTGGATCACGATCTGACCCATGCCGTTGTGCAGTCGTCCGTTGCACCGTTTAAGGGGCTCGAGTGCCTCCTTATTCAAGGAGAATACCACTTGCCTATCAGGCCCTACCGCATCCTCAAGCAGATCGACACTCCAGTCCTGCGTCGGGAGAGACGGGTTCGTGATCCGCAGCATCCTGAGAATTCTCTTAGGTTCAGCAGGGATGGCAGGAATCCATGCTCTTGCCCTGGTGATATAATACGTTCAATTTATTAGCGTGACTCGTTTTCACTGATTTGCAATGATTTTTTCTGCTGTTGACATTTTTTAATGCACCGACTATAAACACCTCACAAGTTCAAACGTCCGCTCAAATAAGAGCACTCGGCGTAGCGTGTTTTTCGCCAACGTCAGGTAACATGCGACATACTCAAATGAAAGCTCATAATTGCTCTAAATTCTCTTTGGTGTCATTCCCCTATTTCTCACTTCACCTTGTAACGCGCTGTCAAAATTGAAAATTCCAATTGCTCAGCGTTGACGCCGCGCTGTTTGTGCTGGACTCATACAAATTAGCTCTGATCCCTAACACTAATTTGACAGTCAGAAAAAGTCACGAACTAAAGGAATGTGATCCCGTACCCCACTTTTCTGACTGGTGAGAGCAGGACCGGATTAACACCTTCGGGGGCCGTAGGCAAAAATCCTGTCGCGGCTCCTAGACCATACATTTTTTTGAAGAAACCATATGGATGAAAATGGTATATTTAACAGCAAAGTAACGTTTTGGCATTTATTGTGGTGAATACACCTATAGATTTTCCGACGGTCAATCATAATATAGGCCGACTTATTGGTGGTTATTTATGTTATGCTTACTTTCGTAGACTGGCATCCCCTTATCGAAGTGGTCGAAATTTTATGAAAATACATATGTATATGACACGTATGGACTTCTCAGGATCTTTCGCGAAAGCTTAAGTATGCGTAGAAAAATTCAGTTTTGCCGTTTATTTGTCACGAAGTTCCCCGTCGTAAAGCATATAGTTCTCCAGCTAGAGCCACCTTTTCTCCATCCATAATATCCAAAAATACTAGTTTGGGAAGATGGAGTTAGCTTGTATAACGAAAATTCCCACAGAGCGAAATTTTTGTAGAGAGCTTAAAAATAAAAAATGTATTTTGGGGCAAAAGTCGAGAAAAATTTCAAAAATTATAAAATGATAAACTAAATTTACCAGACTAGTATTTTTTTATATTATTCATGGAGAAAAGGTGGATCTAGCTCGAAAATTTTCATGATGAGAAACTTCGACACAAATAAACGGTAAGTGAAAATTTTTCTAGGCATACATAGCTTGCAAGAAAATCAATGTTTTTGTATACGTGAATTTGCATTAATTTTGAAGATTTAAACTATTTTGACAGCTACCCTGCTCTGCTCTGCTCCATGACGTAACCACAAAGGTGATATCCATCTTGGCAGATGTCAAATGAACGATCTTAACTTGAACGGTTGTATTTAGGAAGTACAAGAGAAAGGGGCATAAAAGAAGGCCCGTTTGTAAAATAGTATTAAATTTCATCTATTTTTTTCAAGGGATTCAGTGCAAGAAAATGTAATTTTAGAATTTTTAAGGTCTCTTCAGCCATTAAATCAAAGTTTGAAATTTTCTCTAGCTCTTTTCTATTAGAACCATTTGAAGTAGTGTATGAAACAAAGTTTTTAACGAAAAGGGAAAGTTCCAAAAAAATGTGGGGACCTATTTTGTTTTGCTCAAAGAAAAACGCATACCTAACCAACAATTGCTGGTTTCATAAAAGTTTATTTGTGCTTTCTCAAACATTTGAACTATGTACAATATAAAAAATTAAATCACTTCGTACTTACTATTTCTAATTAATTATTTAATATTTATTTTGCCTTTATAAATATTTATTTATACATATTTATTTTATTAATTGTTATTTTATTTTTTTTTTTTTCTTTATAATTTTTTTAAATTTAATTTAATTTAATTTAATTATTATTATTTGTTTTTAACGATTTTTTAAATGTTATTTTTATTTGATTTCAATTTTTTATTTTATTTTTTTTTTTAATTTTACTTTTTTATTTTATTTTTTTTTCATTTTTTATTAATATTTTCTTAAAACGAGATAATAAAAATAAAAAGTATTTTCCATGAACATTAAAACATAGAATTAAAAAATATTTAAATAAAATAACAAGAACAAAAATTATTAAATTATTTTTTAATTTAATTAAATTTTTGTTTTATTTTTTTATTTACCTTTATTTTGTTTTATTGTTTTATTTCATTTTTATTTTTTTTTTATTATTTTTGTATTTTATTTTATTTCTTATTATTTTTTTCTAATTTTATTTATTTATTTTTTTTTTAATGCATTAGTGAATTATTCACGCAAAATATGCAGAAAATACTTTTAGTTTTTTATTATCTTCTTTTTATTTTATTTTTTAATTATATTTTATTTTATTTTTTATTATTTTTTATTTTATTTAATTTTTTATTTCGTTTTTTTATTATTTTCTTTATTTTTTTTTTTAACTTTATTTTATTTGATTTTTTTTATTAATTTTTTCTATTGTATTTTTTATTATATTTTTTTCATTTTATTTTTACTTGATTTTTTATTTTATTTTATTTTGTTTTTTATTATTTTATTTTTTTACCTCGGAATTCTGTAATTATGTCTCATCTCAAGTCACAAAATTGAGATCTATCATTTGAGGTTTGTAATTGGACAACATGGAATTGGAACACGAATTGTCTCTATTAGTGACTATTGTCTCTATTAGTGACTAGAGACAGCTTACAGAATTCGGGGGTTAATATGATTTTATTTTTTAATTTTATTTATTTATTTTTTTTTTTATTATTATTTACTCTTAATTTTTTTTATTCTATTTTAATTATAATTTTTTTAATTTTTAATTTTTCTAATTTTTAATTTTTTTTTATTAATTTTTTTTTATTTGTTTACTTTATTTTGTTTTAGTTTTTATTTTATTTTATTTAAACGTTCTTAAATGCATTTGTGAATTATTCACGCAACATATGCATACGTATATGAAGATAAACGACAAGGAAGAAAAATTAAAATTAAAATAAAATGACATAAGGGCCTTCTTGGGTTTGGCTTATGTTCCTTCGAGGGAACCGTTGCGGAAACGGCGACGTACGACTTTCAGATAACGCATGCGACCCATGTCAGTGGTCTTCCTCCTCTTGGCATCAACGGACCAGTTGTATGAGCGCAGCTTAGCAGCGGGGTAACCACATTAGGAGCATGTTGACTTTTGTACGATGAACATCCACAGCGACAGTAAAAGGTGCGTCTTATTGTGACATTTGTCAAAACTTGATGTACCTACCTTTGGTCATCTTGGATGGCGAAGAGCCGTGCTCCTGGAAAAGCGCCAAAGTAGTGTTTCTAAAGCTTGGAATGCCTCCTACTACAAGCCTAATGACACACGTGGTAAATCAACGGAAAGTGCGCTCCTCGCAACTTAACAGCAGTAGCCAGTTTTCTGCATCTGGAAATATATTTAATACATAAAATCAATAATATTTAAACATTTTTTTAGCAAATCTTACCCTTAATTGTCTACAAAACACAAAATTCCAGCAATTTTCCAAAAAAAAAATTTTTATTTGTTAGTTTTGAGTAATTTGAAAGATATAAGTGTCAGAACAAAAGGAAATTGGTAACAAAGGTGTTGCCAACACAAGCGTTTTTAACTAAATTATGAATCGTATGGTTTTCATTCCACAATTTGCTCTGGAACAAAAAGTAGTTTTCTGAAGAGACAACATTGCAAACGCTAATGGCGTTCAAGATGGCGGTGTAACAGCGAGAGAGTGTATTTAAAAATCTAACCTGCTCTGAACTTTTTTTTGGTCAGTAAACAAACCTATTTTTTGTTTAAAACGTCAAATGTATAACAAATAAATATAGTTTAAAAAAACTAAAACTCACGCTTTTAGAGTGTAATGAACTAAAAAGTTGAAAATAATTTTAAAACCCCTACACAGTAGTCTTGTGGAAAAAGCGTGGTCCGCTTTGTTCCATAATCTTCGTTTTTTATTTAAATTATTTTTACCTTTTTAGTGCAATATTCTTTAAAAGCGCGTGTTTTCGCTTTTTAAACTATATTTATTTTTTACTTTTTAATTAAATGTGTTATGAAGTAATCGATAAATATATCGAAGTATACCGCAGTGCAAACGAAACCTCTGGGCCTCCACTTTCGTTTGATACCCACATTGTAGGCAATTTTCAATATTATTGTACAATCTTATTTTGACCGATAACTCAGTTATCGATAAATATGAATGTATATATGTACAAGTAAAGCTAATGAAAGCGTAGTAAAAAAACTAGCATTATGTGGGAAAAGCGTCTTGCGCTCGATATACCAAAATTATGGCACAAAGCGGGCCACGCTTTTTCCACAAGACTACTGTGTAGGGTTTTAAAATTATTTTCAACTTTTTAGTTCATTACACTCTAAAAGCGTGAGTTTTAGTTTTTTTAAACTATATTTATTTTTTACTTTTTAGTCAAATGTCCTATGAAATTATCGAAATATATCGAAATCCAAATGAAACCTGCCGCCTTCCCCTTTCGTTTGATACTCATATTGTAGGGAATTTTAAGTTATTTGGGCCTCACATTTTGACGAAAACTCAGTTATCGATAAATTTATCAAAATATATCGATGTCGAAATGAAACCTGGGACCTCCCCCTTTCGTTTGGTACCCATATTGTAGGGAAATTTTAAGGTTTTTGGGCAATCATATTCTAACCGATAACTCAGTTATCGATAAATTTATCGAAATATTTCGAAGTCCAAATGAAACCTGGGGTCTTCCCCTTTCCTTTGGTACCCATATTGTAGGGAAATTTTGAGGTTTTCGGGCAACCACATTTTGACCGATAACTCAGTTATCGATAAATTTATCGAAATATATCGAAGTCCAAATGAAACCTGGGGTCTTCCCCTTTCCTTTGGTACCCATATTGTAGGGAAATTTTGAGGTTTTCGGGCAACCACATTTTGACCGATAACTCAGTTATCGATAAATTTATCGAAATATATCGAAGTCCAAATGAAACCTGGGGTCTTCCCCTTTCGTTTGGTACCCATATTGTAGGGAAATTTTGAGGTTTTCGGGCAACCACATTTTGACCGATAACTCAGTTATCGATAAATTTATCGAAATATATCGAAGTCCAAATGAAACCTGGGGCCTTCCCCTTTCGTTTGATACCCATATTGTAGGGAAATTTTAAGGTTTTCGGGCAACCACATTTTGACCGATAACTCAGTTATCGATAAATTTGTCGAAATATATCGAAGTCCAAATGAAACCTGGGGTCTTCCCCTTTCGTTTGATACCCATATTGTAGGGAAATTTTAAGGTTTTCGGGCAACCACATTTTGACCGATAACTCAGTTATCGATAAATTTGTCGAAATATATCGAAGTCCAAATGAAACCTGGGGTCTTCCCCTTTCGTTTGATACCCATATTGTAGGGAAATTTTAAGGTTTTCGGGCAACCACATTTTGACCGATAACTCAGTTATCGATAAATTTATCGAAATATATCGAAGTCCAAATGAAACCTGGGGCCTTCCCCTTTCGTTTGATACCCATATTGTAGGGAAATTATTAGGTTTTCGGGCAACCACATTTTGGCCGATAACTCAGATATCGATAAATTTGTCGAAATATATCGAAGTCCAAATGAAACCTGGGGTCTTCCCCTTTCGTTTGATACCCATATTGTAGGGAAATTTTAAGGTTTTCGGGCAACCACATTTTGACCGATAACTCAGTTATCGATAAATTTATCGAAATATATCGAAGTCCAAATGAAACCTGGGGCCTTCCCCTTTCGTTTGGTACCCATATTGTAGGGAAATTTTGAGGTTTTCGGGCAACCACATTTTGACCGATAACTCAGTTATCGATAAATTTATCGAAATATATCGAAGTCCAAATGAAACCTGGGGCCTTCCCCTTTCGTTTGATACCCATATTGTAGGGAATTTTAAGTTATTTGGGCCTCACATTTTGACGAAAACTCAGTTATCGATAAATTTATCAAAATATATCGATGTCGAAATGAAACCTGGGACCTTCCCCTTTCGTTTGGTACCCATATTGTAGGGAAATTTTAAGGTTTTTGGGCAATCATATTCTAACCGATAACTCAGTTATCGATAAATTTATCGAAATATTTCGAAGTCCAAATGAAACCTGGGGTCTTCCCCTTTCCTTTGGTACCCATATTGTAGGGAAATTTTGAGGTTTTCGGGCAACCACATTTTGACCGATAACTCAGTTATCGATAAATTTATCGAAATATATCGAAGTCCAAATGAAACCTGGGGTCTTCCCCTTTCCTTTGGTACCCATATTGTAGGGAAATTTTGAGGTTTTCGGGCAACCACATTTTGACCGATAACTCAGTTATCGATAAATTTATCGAAATATATCGAAGTCCAAATGAAACCTGGGGTCTTCCCCTTTCGTTTGGTACCCATATTGTAGGGAAATTTTGAGGTTTTCGGGCAACCACATTTTGACCGATAACTCAGTTATCGATAAATTTATCGAAATATATCGAAGTCCAAATGAAACCTGGGGCCTTCCCCTTTCGTTTGATACCCATATTGTAGGGAAATTTTAAGGTTTTCGGGCAACCACATTTTGACCGATAACTCAGTTATCGATAAATTTGTCGAAATATATCGAAGTCCAAATGAAACCTGGGGTCTTCCCCTTTCGTTTGATACCCATATTGTAGGGAAATTTTAAGGTTTTCGGGCAACCACATTTTGACCGATAACTCAGTTATCGATAAATTTGTCGAAATATATCGAAGTCCAAATGAAACCTGGGGTCTTCCCCTTTCGTTTGATACCCATATTGTAGGGAAATTTTAAGGTTTTCGGGCAACCACATTTTGACCGATAACTCAGTTATCGATAAATTTATCGAAATATATCGAAGTCCAAATGAAACCTGGGGCCTTCCCCTTTCGTTTGATACCCATATTGTAGGGAAATTATTAGGTTTTCGGGCAACCACATTTTGGCCGATAACTCAGATATCGATAAATTTGTCGAAATATATCGAAGTCCAAATGAAACCTGGGGTCTTCCCCTTTCGTTTGGTACCCATATTGTAGGGAAATTTTAAGGTTTTCGGGCAACCACATTTTGACCGATAACTCAGTTATCGATACATTTATCGAAATATATCGAAGTCCAAATGAAACCTGGGGCCTTCCCCTTTCGTTTGGTACCCATATTGTAGGGAAATTTTGAGGTTTTCGGGCAACCACATTTTGACCGATAACTCAGTTATCGATAAATTTATCGAAATATATCGAAGTCCAAATGAAACCTGGGGCCTTCCCCTTTCGTTTGGTACCCATATTGTAGGGAAATTTTGAGGTTTTCGGGCAACCACATTTTGACCGATAACTCAGTTATCGATAAATTTATCGAAATATATCGAAGCCCAAATGAAACCTGGGGCCTTCCCCTTTCGTTTGATACCCATATTGTAGGGAATTTTAAGTTATTTGGGCCTCACATTTTGACGAAAACTCAGTTATCGATAAATTATCGAAATATATCGAAATCCAAATGAAACCTGCCGCCTTCCCCTTTTTTTTGATACTCATATTGTAGGGAATTTTAAGTTATTTGGGCCTCACATTTTGACGAAAACTCAGTTATCGATAAATTTATCAAAATATATCGATGTCGAAATGAAACCTGGGACCTTCCCCTTTCGTTTGGTACCCATATTGTAGGGAAATTTTAAGGTTTTTGGGCAATCATATTCTAACCGATAACTCAGTTATCGATAAATTTATCGAAATATTTCGAAGTCCAAATGAAACCTGGGGTCTTCCCCTTTCCTTTGGTACCCATATTGTAGGGAAATTTTGAGGTTTTCGGGCAACCACATTTTGACCGATAACTCAGTTATCGATAAATTTATCGAAATATATCGAAGTCCAAATGAAACCTGGGGTCTTCCCCTTTCGTTTGGTACCCATATTGTAGGGAAATTTTGAGGTTTTCGGGCAACCACATTTTGACCGATAACTCAGTTATCGATAAATTTATCGAAATATATCGAAGTCCAAATGAAACCTGGGGCCTTCCCCTTTCGTTTGATACCCATATTGTAGGGAAATTTTAAGGTTTTCGGGCAACCACATTTTGACCGATAACTCAGTTATCGATAAATTTGTCGAAATATATCGAAGTCCAAATGAAACCTGGGGTCTTCCCCTTTCGTTTGATACCCATATTGTAGGGAAATTTTAAGGTTTTCGGGCAACCACATTTTGACCGATAACTCAGTTATCGATAAATTTGTCGAAATATACCGAAGTCCAAATGAAACCTGGGGTCTTCCCCTTTCGTTTGATACCCATATTGTAGGGAAATTTTAAGGTTTTCGGGCAACCACATTTTGACCGATAACTCAGTTATCGATAAATTTATCGAAATATATCGAAGTCCAAATGAAACCTGGGGCCTTCCCCTTTCGTTTGATACCCATATTGTAGGGAAATTATTAGGTTTTCGGGCAACCACATTTTGGCCGATAACTCAGATATCGATAAATTTGTCGAAATATATCGAAGTCCAAATGAAACCTGGGGTCTTCCCCTTTCGTTTGATACCCATATTGTAGGGAAATTTTAAGGTTTTCGGGCAACCACATTTTGACCGATAACTCAGTTATCGATAAATTTGTCGAAATATATCGAAGTCCAAATGAAACCTGGGGTCTTCCCCTTTCGTTTGATACCCACATTGTAGGGAAATTTTAAGGTTTTCGGGCAACCACATTTTGACCGATAACTCAGTTATCGATAAATTTATCGAAATATATCGAGGTCCAAATGAAACCTGGGGTCTTCCCCTTTCGTCTGATACCCATATTGTAAGGAATTTGTTAGGTTTTTGGGCAATCATATATTGACCGATAACTCAGTTATCGATAAATTTATCGAAATATATCGAAGTCCAAATGAAACCTGGGGTCTTCCCCTTTCGTTTGATACCCATATTCTAAGGAATTTTTTAGGTTTTTGGGCAATCACATATATTGACCGATAACTCAGTTATCGATACATTTATCGAAATATATCGAGGTCCAAATGAAACCTGGGGTCTTCCCCTTTCGTTTCATACCCATATTGAAAGGAATTTTTTAGGTTTTTGGGCAATCATATATTGACCGATAACTCAGTTATCGATAAATTTATCGAAATATATCGAGGTCCAAATGAAACCTGGGGTCTTCCCCTTTCGTTTGATACCCATATTGTAAGGATTTTTTAGGTTGTTGGGCAATCATATATTGACCGATAACTCAGTTATCGATAAATTTATCGAAATATATCGAAGTCCAAATGAAACCTGGGGTTTTCCCCTTTCGTTTGATACCCATATTGTAAGGAATTTTTTTAGGTTTTTGGGCAATCATATATTGACCGATAACTCAGTTATCGATAAATTTATCGAAATATATCGAGGTCCAAATGAAACCTGGGGTCTTCCCCTTTCGTTTGATACCCATATTGTAAGGAATTTTTTTAGATTTTGTTCAATCATATATTGACCGATAACTCAGTTATCGATAAATTTATCGAAATATATCGAGGTCCAAATGAAACCTGGGGTCTTCCCCTTTCGTTTTATACCCATATTGTAAGGAATTTTTTTAGGTTTTTGGGCAATCATATATTGACCGATAACTCAGTTATCGATAAATTTATCGAAATATATCGAGGTCCAAATGAAACCTGGGGTCTTCCCCTTTCGTTTGATATCCATATTGTAGGGACATTTTACGGCTTTTGGGCCACTGCGGCTTAGACCGAACGAGAGTTTACATACATACAAACAGACAAACATACAAGTGAACCTAATAAAAGCGTGGTAAAAAGAAAAAAGTTTCAGAAAAATCAAAATAATTTTGGAAACGGTTTTCTTTTCGTCAACAATCAAAAATAATAGTACGAGAGCCCCCATAGACATGGTGTTGTTGATTAATAACAAGCTAAGTTTTTCTGAGCGACTTCCTTTCGCCGAGACGCCCAACTTTTTTATCTTCGAAAATTCTGGAATGTGCGACCCTTGGGAGGTAGGGGGCGTGGAACATGTCAATTTGGTGCATACAAAATTTTTATGAATAACCGTTTTATTTTTATTTCACTAACTGCCACTGTCGTAACCAACTCACGAATATATGTGGCCTACAAATTGTGTGCGACATAAAGTGGGACCGACAACCCAAATATGTCAAAATGACGTCATCAAAATATTTATTAAAATCAAGCTAATTTTTTCACAGTTCGTTGTCAGTGATGGACATGATTCAATAGCATTATTGGCCTACAAAAATTGTGCGACATGTAGCCAGACCTCCGCCCCAAAGTGGTCAATTTGGTGTCAACCTTTGATTTATTAATAACAACCTGATTTAAAGTTTGTATCGTAAGGAATAACGAATAAAAAACGGCTGTTACACTGGCCTACAAAAAAAGTGCGACATGTGAATAAAATCTATATTTTTATATATTCACTCATATACATGAGTTCCATAAGTGTTTGCTAATTTGATATGGAAACATATATCTCAGTGCATTTGTATACACATAAATATAAGTATCTGATATAAAATTATCATGAATAAACCCTTTTATTTTCTGCTTAAAGTAATTTTGGGTACTCCACGGCACAAGAAAAGTGATACATTCCACTTATACTTCACAGTCTCTTCAAAACAAAAACTCAAATTGTTGGGGTTAGGAAACGATTGATTTGCGAGGTAAATAATGTCAGATTTACATCATTTTTTTTTTCTCAGGCAATCAGGTTTCGCCATTGTGTGGATGATACCAGCGAAACCAAACATCACTTCCAATTGCACCTGAAACTTGGCACCAGACGAATATAAGATTATCCGCATATTATTATTTTCATTCACTCAAGGTTATTTTAAGTACCGTACATTAGGGTGATTAAAAAAAAATGTCGACTTGGTCTTACCCCCTAAAAAGTTAGGTAGTGATTAGAAAATAAGCCTTGCAAAAAATTAGCGCTCTAACTTAACCCTTAGGGGTGGCTATTTTTTTCGCCCTTTCCCATTCATTTTGTATGGGGGAAAATGGGATATTTTTTCAAAGTGAACTTTTTTCAAAATATTTTTACATACTCTTAAAGTTGAAGCTTTGAAGCTTCCAAAATGGTAAGCCATGTGCGATTATCTTAACTATCAAAAATATTACAGCCATTTAAAAATGACTGAGTTTTGTACAATGCACACACATACACAGTAACACGTATAAAATCTAGTAAATTGTAAATGGCTGTAATTATTTTAATAGTTAAGGTAATCGCACGTCGCTTAGCATTTTGGAAGCTTCAAAGCTTCAACTTTAAGAGTGTGTAAAAATATTTTGAAAAGTTTCAAAAAATTAAAGGAAAATTCACTTAGAAAAAAATGACATTTTTTCCCGTGCAAAATGTATGGGAAAGGGCGAAAAAATAGCCACCCCTAAGGGATAAGTTGGAGCGCTGTTTCTCAACAAACGCCTACTTTGTCAGCAGCAGAGAATGCTGGTACTTCTACACCTGGGGTTGCTGTTGCTGTAAATGATCTTAACACTGTGCGTCGTAAAAATGAGTCTGATAAGAGACGTGTTGTTGGCTGCAATGACAACAATGAGCTAGGTGTATTTGCGCGCTTTAAGTTCGTACATTTGTCTTCATTTAAGACGTCTGTAACATGCGAGGATATTGTCAATTATGTTCATAAGCAGCTTGATACTAATAATCAGGGAATAGCCTGTTTTCTACTTGCCAAAAACGATGTAAACTTGGACTCCTTGAAATTTGTAAATTTTAAGCTACGTGTTCCCGCACATTTATACGTTAGAGTAATGAGCCCTGAGATATGGCCGGTAAATGTCAAAATTAGACCGTTCCATTTTTTTCATAAAGAAGGGGAACAACCCCCCAAGAATTAGTTGATGCTCCTAAGAATAATGGACGATTAAAAATTTATTTCCACAATGTTTCCGGATTAAGAACTAAATCACATCATGTGCATCTTTTTAGCTCTCATCTGGAATACGATGTCATTGTCATAATTGAGACATGGTTGAACGAAAATTTTTTCAGCGAGGAGTTTTTTGACCCTAATCTTTTTAATGTATTTCGTAAGGACAGAAGTTCTAGCCTTACCGGTTGTGCTAGAGGTGGCGGTGTCCTTATTGCCGTGCAACGTAAGCACCACGCTGCAACGATTTCGCTGGAAAACTCAAATCCTCTTCTTGACCAATTGTGTGTTCGAATAAGTGGATCTTCCGACGCCCTGCTAATATGTGCTTCCTACATTCCGCCGAATAGTAACTATAGCCTGTATACTGCACACATCGACAACTTTACGCATCTTGCGTGGAATAAATTGGGAGAGGATCATCTTTGTGTGTTGGGTGACTTCAACCTGTGTAATCTGTCCTGGTCGCCAAATTTCTCCAGCTCCAGCTGTGATCTTTTAGCTGGTGATGTCAACAGTAATAGTGAATCATACTTAGTGGATGGATTCCATAGCATTGATTTAATACAAATTAATCGCTTCTCTAACTCGCTGGGTCGTATTCTTGATTTGATATTTTTATCGAAAACCGTAAATTTTTCCATAAACGAATGTGATTCCTATCTTTCTAAGGCAGATATGCATCATATACCACTTGTAATTAGTCTTGAATTTTATTACTTTGCTAAAGTCAGTAATCCTACTTCTGAACTATCTTTTAATTTTAAATTTTGCGATTTTTTGAAATTGAACAATCTGCTATCGGAAGTTTGTTGGGATAGCTTATTCTATCATTGTGATGTCAGTCAGTGCTTTGGACGTTTTAGATCTACGGTTGTGGATGCCTGCAAGAGTATCGTACCGGTTATCAAAAGAAAACAGTACAAAGTTCCGTGGCATAATCCAACTCTTATTAGATTTCGAAACAAGAGGAACAAATATTTTCGTAAATTCAGAAGGAGTAATAATATTGCCTATGGGAGACGGGTTGTGCGCTGGGTTTGGGACCCGCCACGGAAAAACTTTATTCCAATGAAAAGCAAAGAAAAGCCTCGGATGAGAACCCCCTTTAATGTTGACGACCCGGCAAAACGAAATAAGGACTACGAGAAGGATATTAGGGCATGTACCTGGAATGTCCGGACCCTTTCAAGGGATGGTACCGCTGCCCGACTGGTTGATGTCCTCGTTAACGCAAAGGCTGACATCACCGCCCTGCAGGAAATGCGATGGACGGGACAAGGAAAGACGACCATCGGACCTTGTGACGTATACTACAGTGGCCAGACACGTGGCAAAGCGCGTGGTGTAGGATTCGTGGTGGGAAAGAGACTTCGCCGCCAAGTACTAGCGTTCACCCCCGTGGACGAGCGTCTCGCTGCGATCCGCATCAAAGCGAAATTTTTCAACATAACATTTATCTGCGCCTATGCGCCGACTGAGGAGACGGACGACGCAGAGAAGGACTCCTTCTACGATAAACTTGAACAGACTTATGATCGCTGCCCCCAACATGATATCAAAATCGTGCTCGGCGACTTTAATGCGAAGGTGGGCAAGGAAGGAGTCTTTGGTCCAACAGTTGGAAAATTTAGTCTTCATGATATAACATCCCCCAACGGCACTAGGTTGATTGATTTCGCCGCTGCTCGCAATATGGTCATCAGTAGTACCAGGTTCCAGCATAAACGAATACACCAAGCCACATGGCTGTCTCCTGATCAAAGAACAAGAAACCAGATTGATCATGTCATGATCGACGGCAGACATAGCTCCACCGTTCTGGACGTACGTACCCTTCGTGGTCCCAATATCGACTCGGACCATTATCTTGTTGCAGCCAAGATACGCACACGCCTCTGTGTAGCAAAGAAAGTGCGCACAGTAACGGAAGGAAAGTTTGACGTCGAGAAGCTGCGCACGACACAGACAGCTGACCATTTCTCCACTCGACTCTCACACCTGCTATCGGAGAGCAATCCTCGACCTAACGATGCAACCGAGCAATGGAAGCATATCTCTCACTCATTACGTACTGCCGCTGAGGCCACTATAGGGTTCCAGCGAGCCCGCAAAAACAACTGGTACGATGAGGAATGCAGCACTGCCTCGGACAAAAAGGACGCTGCCTACAGGGAGACGTTGCGAACAGGCGCAACCCGCAGTGTATGGCAATGCTATCGTGAGGCAAAGAAGGAAGAGAGACGCCTTTTCAGAAAAAAGAAACGTGAGGCCGAAAGGCGTGAGTGTGAGGAGCTTGAGATGCTGGCTGACAGGAATGATGCCCGAAAATTCTATGAAAAGATTCGGCGGATGACGGAAGGTTTTAAGACCGGGGCAAGTTCCTGTAAGGACAATAATGGCGACCTGGTAACCGACGTACAGAGTGTACTTAAATTATGGAGGGAGCACTTCTCCTCACTGCTAAATTGCGAGGGAGACGTCGAACCCGATACCCCAATCCCTGACGATGGAAAAGTCGTCCCACCACCTGACTATGATGAAGTGAGGATAGCTATATCCCGGCTCAAAAACAACAAAGCGCCTGGAAAAGACGGACTACCCGCCGAGCTGTTCAAACACGGAGGCGAAGAGCTGGTAAAAAGCATGCATCAGCTCTTATGCAGAATATGGTCAGACGAGTGCATGCCTCCAGATTGGAATTTAAGTGTGCTCTGCCCAATCCACAAGAAAGGCGATCCCGCTAACCGCACCAACTACCGCGGAATCAGCCTTCTTAATATCGCATATAAGGTTCTTTCTAGCGTATTGTGTGAAAGACTGAAGCCCATCGTAGACAAGCTGATTGGACCTTATCAGTGTGGCTTTAGACCTGGTAAGTCTACCATCGACCAGATTTTCACGATACGCCAAATCCTGGAGAAGACCCATGATAAAAGAATCGACACACACCATCTCTTTGTCGATTTCAAAGCCGCTTTTGACAGCGCAAAAAGGAGTTGCCTGTATGCCGCCATGTCTGAATTTGACTTCCCTGCAAAGCTTATACGGCTTTGCCAAATGACGTTGAGCAATACTAACAGCTCCGTCAGAGTCGGGAAGGACCTCTCTGAGCCATTTGAAACCAAACGAGGCTTCAGACAGGGCGACTCCCTTTCGTGCGATTTCTTCAACCTGATGCTGGAGAAGATAATTCGAGCAGCAGAGCTAAACCGCAATGGTACAATCTATTACAAGAGCGTGCAATTGCTGGCGTATGCCGATGATATTGATATCATTGGCCTTAACAACCGCGCCGTAAGCGCTGCCTTCTCTGGACTGGATAAAGAAGCGAAAAAAGTGGGTATTGCGGTCAACGAGGACAAGACGAAGTATTTGCTGTCATCAAGGAAAGAATCGGCGCACCTGCGCCTTGGCAGCCACGTCACTGTTGATAGTTACAAATTTGAAACTGTGAGGGACTTCGTCTATTTGGGAACCAGCATTAACACCGAAAATAATATCAGTCTAGAAATCCAACGGAGAATCACTCTTGCGAACAAGTGCTACTTTGGACTGAGTAGGCAATTGAGAAGTAAAGTCCTCTCTCGAAGAACAAAGATCACGCTCTATAAGTCTCTCATCATACCTGTCCTGATGTATGGCTCAGATTCATGGACAATGTCAAGAGAAGATGAGATGGCCCTTGGAGTATTTGAGAGAAAAGTTCTCCGGAAGATTTATGGTCCTTCCCGTGATGCCGACGGCGAGTATCGAAGGAGATTTAACGATGAGCTGTACGAGCTTTACGCAGATCTGACCATAGTCCAGCGAATTAAAGCCCAAAGGCTCCGCTGGCTGGGACACGTCATGCGAATGGACAAAGAAGCTCCAGCCCAGAAGGTTTTCCAATCGTCACCCGAATTCGGCAGCAGAGGAAGGGGGAGGCCTCGACTGAGATGGAAACAACAGGTGGAGGATGACTTGAACTCCCTTGGGGTTTCCAATTGGCGTCAGTTATCGCTAAAAAGGAATGACTGGCGTGCTTTGATAGGCGACGGCCAAAATCGCTTAGGCGGTTAAGCGCCAATAAATGATGATGATGATGAATAATATTACCCACTATAGTCTGTACAAGGATTTTGCTAAGAAATTTATATGTCTTGAAAAGTTCCTGCATAGGAACTATATTTTAAACTTTGAATCCAATTTAAAGACGAATCCAAAAGGGTTTTGGCATTTTGTGAACTCGAAAAAGACTTGCTCCAGTTTTCCTTCAGCACCATTTCTTGGTGACAAAGTGGCTAATACGCCAGCTGAGGCTGCGGATCTCTTTGCTTCGTTTTTTCAGTCCAATTTCGTTGATAACTCAAACATTAATAGGCCGGTATCTTATGATATATCGGGACCACTTGATCTCGGTAGTATAACGCTTTCCGCTGAGGATGTGCTCATTGGCATTGCAGGTCTGAAACCTTCTACCCAAACGGACGTTGATGGTTTGTCTGTCGCTCTTTTTAAACACTGCGAATCTCTAGTTTATCCCATTCTACATATTTTTAACAAATCTCTTTCGTCAGGTATTTTTGTGGATGATTGGAAATTAGCTTTTATCACTCCTATTTTTAAAAGTGGTAACAAAAATGACATCATTAACTACAGGCCAATCTCTAAGCTTTCCGCAACATCTAAACTTTTTGAAACCATTATTCAAAGAATTCTTTTGTCCGCAGTCAAGAACTTAGTGTGTCCCGAACAGCATGGTTTCATTCCGTGTCGCTCAACCGTGTCTAACCTAGCAGTTTTTTCAAGCGACTGCCTAGAGGCCTTTCAGTCTGGAGCACAGGTCGATACTGTCTATACTGACTTCTCCAAGGCTTTCGATAGGGTCTCACACAGTATACTTTTAAATAAATTATCATCTATTGGCTTTCATTCTTTGTTTTTGAGATGGATTACATCGTACCTTATAAATCGCCGCTGCTCGGTCGTAGTTGATGGTGTCAGGTCTTTGCCTTTTACTGCAAGCTCGGGGGTACCACAAGGTAGTATCTTGGGCCCACTCTTGTTCGTCCTGTTTATCAACGATATCAGCGACTGTTTTTCTTCCGCTAAATTTCTGCTTTATGCGGATGATCTCAAGATTTATTCCACTATTAGAAGCTGCCACGACTCCATGTTGATGCAACTTGATATTGATAATGTAAGCAAATGGTGCGTAGAAAACAAGCTTTCGTTGAATATAAACAAATGTTTCCATGTTACCTTTGCTAAATCTAGCAATATCATTCAGACTTCCTACAATATCGCCCTGTCGCCTCTTCGAAATATTTGTGAAATCAAAGACCTTGGAGTAATCTTCGACTCAAAGTTTTCATTTACTAGCCACATGAACTTCATAATTTCAAAATCATACTCAATGCTTGCTTTTGTGCGACGTCACAGCTCTGAGTTTTCTGACCCGTATACGCTAAAATTATTGTACATGGCGTTTGTTCGTTCTAGGCTCGATTACGCGTCTTTTATTTGGTCTCCTTACTTTGAATGCCATATCACAAGGATTGAGCGTATTCAAAAGGTATTTTTACGTTTTGCGCTTCGAAGCCTACGTTTTGCAGACCCTGTGCCTGCCTATGAATCCAGATGTCTCTTGATTAACCTAAAATCGCTTCAGAATAGGAGAACAATTATGTCTCTGTCTTTCGTTTTTGATGTTGTCACTGGGATCGTTGACTGTCCTGTTCTCCTTGGAAGAATTTCCTTCAACATTCCTACCAGGCATCTTCGACACACTGAAATCTTCTTCGTTGGCGTTTTTAGAACTCTATATTCCAAAAATTCGCCACTTAACAGGGCCCTGACTGAGTTCAACAGGATCTCTAGATATCTCGAAATCGATTTTTCTTTTTCAAAAAATCGCTTCATGGAAGTGTTAAATCTATTTTATAAGTAATGATTGCCTTCGATTACTTAGTTTTAGTCTCTTTTCTACTTAGCCTGTAAGATTTATACATTGTATTTCGTTGGCTAAATAAATAAATAAATAATTTTTTGCAAGGGTAAGACCGAAAAAAAACAAATTTTTTTTTAATTTCAATCACCCTAACCGTACATACTAGGGATGCCAATGCCAGGATCCCGTACTTTTAAAGTTCCGAAAATCCCGTCATTTCTTTATTACAATCCCGCATATTTCGGGTACCTATTTACTAAAAATGCAATTATAAAATACTTTAAGATTAAATTCTTTGTCAAACAATTTCTTCTATTCTTGCACTGCTGGATTCTAAAATCCTGGGACTATTCACGGAATGTCGAAATTGTAAAAAAAAAATTTAGCACCCTGTTTTAACAATACACAGAACGAATTATCAATAACATGTATAGTGAAAAGGGAGAGTAAATAAAGAGAAAAAAACAAACTATTCTGTTATTTTGAATGTTTGTTCTATTTATGATTGTCCTACGGAAGGTTTTGCTTACACTTAGTATTCGGCCTATTCGGGTGCTATTTTCTGCTCTGGTTGCGGCCTTTTCCCTAGTCATAATTATTCGGTTTACGCTTCCTCCAAAATTTAATATTCGGCGGGACACCAATATGTATGTATAGGTGTAAGCGAAATAACATGAGACTTATTGTTTTCATTTTTTTTTTAAACAGAAAATCTGATTTTTTGTAGATAATAAATAATACAAACTGTGTCTTTTTACTATAAAATTCTAAACTATTAGACCAAGAACTAAGATTTTTTCTTATTTTCTCCCGTGACACAACAAAACCAAGTAAGTACATGAGGAAATAACTGAGACTTTTTGGTTTTGTAGGTATAAGGAGACACTACTTCACGCATATACCCAAACTTCTTTTCGGCCTAATATTTTGGGAGATATCCTCGAAGCCAGTAGAGAAATTAACCACATTCCTTACTGCAGTACCTATTATCACCCTGGGCTAATAACTTGAACTCAAAAAATGCTCCTTAAACTTTAGTTTATGAAAAAGGGGATTTTACCCAAAATTAGAGATTTTGACCAATTGCAGCTTTTGCATGCTTGACCTGAGGCATGTCCAGTAAGGAGTAAACTATAAAACTTGGCCATAAAATCCATGGGGTCAAAGCCGATTTAAGACATGGAGTGCCTTTAGCAAAGTTGGTTAAATGATCAGTAAAACATTTTCCGTAATGACGATTTTATACAAAAAATCGGCCACTCGTATATACATACATACAGACAGACAGACTGAAAATTTACTATAGAAACTGTAGATTGAGATTCTACTGGCTTAGTTATGATCCCTCATATCAGTTATTATTGAAAATCTGCAATCTACAATGATCTTCCTATTACAATTTTTTTACATTGTGACATTTCTTGTCGGTCTGGAGACATGTCGCACAATTTTTGTAGGCCAATATTACATGTGTAAACGGGATACACTTAGCTATCATTAGCCGGTCTTGGCCTACAGTTATTAATAAAAAAAATGTTGACACCAAATTGACCACTTTGGGGCGGAGGTCTGGCTACATGACGCACAATTTTTGTAGGCCAATAATGCTATTTAATCATGTCCATCACTGACAACGAACTGCGAAAAAATTAGCTTGATGTTAATAAATATTTTGATGACGTCATTTTGACATATTTGGGTTGTCGGTCCCACTTTATGTCGCACACAATTTGTAGGCTACATATATTCGTGAGTTGGTTACGACAGTGGCAGTTAGTGAAATAAAAATAAAACGGTTATTCATAAAAATTTTGTATGCACCAAATTGACATGTTCCACGCCCCCTACCTCCCAAGGGTCGCACATTCCAGAATTTTCGAAGATAAAAAAGTTGGGCGTCTCGGCGAAAGGAAGTCGCTCAGAAAAACTTAGCTTGTTATTAATCAACAACACCATGTCTATGGGGGCTCTCGTACTATAAAGCAAATTAATAAATTTTGTTTTCGCTGCAACAAAAAAATTTAGATCGAAAAAATATTGTTGTGTGTCTTTATTTTTGCCAGAATTTACATACATACATCGTCTTCGGAGTCAATAAGTGTGATGCTTTGCTTGTTTAGTTCAACCGCTTTACACAATGGGTTGTAAAAAGGAAGAAGCAATGGTAAGATCATGTTTCCAGGCATCTCACGGAGTTTCCGAATGCACCATGTGTAAAAGTACATTCCTAAGAGATCATTTGGGAAATTTCAAAAGTCATTTAAACATTTGCATTTGACATGCTGCAGCAGCAAGAGGAGCAATAAACAAAATCGTTTTGATTTTTCGTTTTGATATCAGTGAATCAAAATCATTCAATTTAATATTTTTGTAATATTTATTGAAAAGAAATATTTTTTGTTTTTGTAATCAGCAAAACAAAAAAGTCTGTTTTTTTTTATAGATTTGAAAACATTTTTATTTTGTTGATTTCGTTGCGCACCCCTGTGTTGGTGCGTGCATTGTTAAATTATATAAGGTTAAGCAGATTTTGACATTTGCCAAGGCAAAGCTTCCTTATTAGAGTTGCATTTACGAAGGATGCAAAAAAGGGTAAAAAAATGCCCTTTTAGGAAAATTGTAGTAGAAACGGAGGGAAGGCCGTTCGCAAAATTTCAGGATTTTTTTCCGGAAATCTGTCTTTTCAAGATTTATTTTTTAAAATGATTAGGAATTTAACTGTAAAAAGCATGCCCTTTTTGTGAGTAGCAGTAACATGTACGAAATAAGCTTATAAAACGTCAATGTTTATAATTGGATCCTTTTTTAATAACTTTCGTCAATCGCCGGTATAAAAACCAATCTCTTGACATCTGTGGCAGCGGTCTCACGAATTGGCCTCGGAGATGCATAGGAGAAAAAAGCAAAGGGAGCGACCGCGATGACAACTACGGGTTCGGACTCCCAGGAGACATCTCCCGTCTGCTCTGTGTACTTGAAAAAACGATTGGCCTCAAGGACCCTGAAATAATATGAGAGAGTCCACCCTGATGGACCGAGTTCCAGGAATTGGTGCAATCTCTGATACCGGATTTCCAAACCGCTTATGTGTCAAAGAGGGTAAACGGAAACCCTTTGGAGTTAAAACCTCACCCCGGAGTGGGAAAACCAAGCTTTGCCGAAGTAACTAAGGACAGGATCCTTATAGGCATTCCTGACTGAGGCAACGACCGCTCGCCCGTCCCCAAAGACCAGTGGCGACACGTCCTTAATGAACTCGCTAACGCTCTTATTGACGTTTATTTGAAGACTACGGGTGGTACAGCGGCGGTCACGGATGCGAGTTGGCACCAGGGATTAAAATAGACGCATGAACTGTGGCACTGTACAAAGCAGCAGCTGCAAGACTGTGTGAAGTCTACAAAGGTGCAAAAATCGGGGTCGTCGACTGGAATGACATTCCGGCTTGGCCAAAGGCAAGGGCATGGATTCCTGCCATCCCTGCAGAGCCTGAGAGTATTCTCACGATGCTGCGGATAATGAATCCGTCCCTCCTGACGCAGGACTGAAGTGTCACTCTGGTCGGGGATGCTGTAGGGCCTGATAGACAAGTGGTCTTCACCATGAATAAGGAGGCACTCGAGCTTCTTAAAAGTTACAATGGACTAGCCCATTAGAGTGTAGGTCAGATCTTTATCCAAGTAAACCGTGGCCAAGCGCGCTGCCATCTCCGCTGCAACGGGAGACTCGGATATCGAAGAACTGCAAGAGGAAACGGAGGAGTCCGACGCGAAAAGCATGTTATCTGCCACAGCACTTTCGCAAAAAGACGTGAACAGCTCGGAGATGGAAGACAGCTTGCTGGACGGGGAGCAACCAATCATGAGCGCATTATCTCTGATGCTTCAGTCAGCAAGGCTCCCTTTACGCCAACTCGTCGTTGAGAGACAACTTCAGGGATGGGCAGACCTCGGACGATATGGGTACGTCAGGGAAGTCTGAACGCTCTCATGTTGGTGGTGCTTCAGATAAATCTGCACAAATCCAAAGTATTATCGGCTTTCTAGATGCGACATGGATGTGGTCCTCATCCAAGAACGCTGGGTCAACAGCTTGAGGATCTGCGGATTGGGGACTATTGGTTTCAAGCTCATTCGAGCTAGCGAGGAAGGTCAGAATCTGCATTTTGGTGAAATGTGAGCTTCTTGTAAGAATGCACACAAAGTTTTTCCTTGATTTGAATTCAGCTTCAAACGATGAGGTAACGTATTTGTATGCTGTAAAGGCTGCAGAACAGGAAAAAATTGCTATTATTTAGTTAAAATAATACATTTTCAGAAAAATCTTACCAAATATACAAGTAATTTTTCAAAATAAAAATAAAACAAACTTCAAAAGCTTTCAGTGTTGCTGTATTTTTGTCCGTATCAAGAATATTGGTTTTTACTACCATTTTCATACGATTTTGAAAAGAAGTAGCACTGTCAATCAGATAAGGAAGCATGAAGCCGAGAAGTGTCAAAAACGTCTCGGACTGCTTAATCTTATATTATTAAACAATGGGTGCGTGTACCCTTTGTTTACTAGCAATATAGAAGTATTAAATATATGGGTAGCTACTACTTGTTGGTCAGAAGGTCAAAGTTAACGTTTATAAATATAGTGTGTTTATAAAATGGAAAATGTTAATGAAGGTATTCAAAATCAAGAATAAAAATCTTTTTTGTAAAACAGTATTAATTGGTAATTAGTTTTTGGGTTTAAAAAATCCGTGTTGTTTTGATTTTTGTGTTAAATAGAATATAAATAATTTGGATCAAAAAGGATCAATACAAAATATATATGTAGTTACAGCTAATACTGTCCTCTTTAATGCGAGAGTTGAATTGTTGCTGAGAAGCTTTTAATGGTAGAAATGCGCTCGGAGAGTTTGCCAAACCACTGCCGAGGGACCACTCCGTTTCAAAAAACTGTTTTTTAAGGAATTTGTTGATGTTGATTCTACTGGATTTATATCCCCGAATAGTTGGTGTTGTAGACCGAGCGCACTACCGCTACAACCTAAATTTATAGTTTCCACTTTGTATGGTAGTAGTATTTTTTTCACAAGACGTTATTTTCATCTATAACCCTGCAAAAATCGTTGGATTATGTGTTCCAATTTTTTTAAATTTGGAATACTCCAATAGTAATCCTTTTTATACTTCATCGGACCACCTTCAGCTTTTTGAAAGCCGATTATTACTCGTGCCTCATCGACGAAAATTATGACTATCGCTATGGGAGTACCTATATACTCCAAGGAGTAACAACATTGGAGTACATTGCAAAGTACTCTGACGGTAGGTACTCCATGGAGTAGCAGAAAGAAAGCGAAGGTTGGAGTAGGTGGTCCAATCCTAGGACATCGCAATGTTAATTGGAGCACAATTTTTATATGAAAAAGGATTACATTTGGAGTACTCTGATGCGGATCCCGTACGAAATTTCGAAAAAAATGTCGAATTTCCAAGACCGAATTTCAAAAAATTTTACTATACCGAAGAGATTTTTCACCGAAAAAAAAAAATGTCGAAAAAATGCAAATGACCGAAAAAGGTCGAAATTTGGATGCTTAATGTAAAACTTCGGAAATTTGAGTTTAACAACGTGTTTTATGACAGTATACAATTATTTATCACTTCCTTACCTCTTACCAAGAACTTTTCAACCATTTTCCAATACTTTACTTTTAATTTACTTTTGTTTTTGGACAAGTGAGAAACCGAAATAACGTTTAAACGTTCAAAACTTCACAATTTTTATAGAAACATCGATACATCAAATATTTACGTGACTATAAAAGTCGCCAAAAATCAAAATTTTTCTGACATCTTTAAGCCGGAGATTCGTTTCTGAGAGGTTGTTGTTAATTATATTGAGAAGAGCTTAAGTGTTTGTGCTTGTAACTTTACCGTTAGGTTTTATATTTGCTTGCAAGAGCTATTGCAAAACACTAGAAAAATAATACTCAACATTAATATATAAGATGTAGAAACAATGTAATGAATGATGTGTTAAATTCGCGCGAATTTTACACATCATTCATTACAATGTTTCTACATCTTATATATTTTTTTTTTCGACATTTTTTCATTCGATTCTTCGAGACATTTTTTTTTTCGACCTTTTGTGTTTTCGGCAAATTTTTTTTCGACATTTTTAGTTTTGACTTCTTTTTTTTCGACATATCGTACCAGGCCCCTCTGATGCTCCAATTGGAGTACTCTTTGGATAGGAGATAGAGTAATCTCGATATCTGCAGGGAAATACCTTATGAAAATTTTTAGACAGATAGCTTAACCCCAACTATTTTATTCCTGAAAAATTCAATTTTGAACCACTGTGCACTGAGAGCGTATTTTCTAATTTTGATAGTTCTAGTAGTTTTAGTCAGAAAAGTAAGGGATCAGAGCTATTGTATTAGCGCGCTTTTCTAAGGCTGTAAGTATGTGCCGCAAGACCCCTACATTAATTTTTGACATGGAAGTCGTGGAATACATAGCAGTATGGGGAATACTCAAGCTTATTTTTCTTGCCAAAAAACGTTTGGGTTTACTTTTTAGAGCGGTACGTGGGCGCTCTGATTCGGTCAACTTAGCCGAAGGTTTTACATTCTCGCGGGTAACTTTTTCGCGATACTATACGTCAGTTTTTTGTTCTTGCTGGAAAGAATTTTGAAACCAAATTTGCAATTTTGACATTAGTGTATTAATGTCTTGTGTTTTTTATGAAAAAAATTCAGAGGGAAGACCCCTGCTGTAAAACTAACTATTGTAGTAAAACACTAGGGGAGATTGGATTACCTTCGGCACTTTTTTTTGAACCTCCATATCTCAGAAAATATCCAATGATCACAACTTATATAACCTTAAACTAATCTGTCATTATTTAAAAATAAGATGATGGGAAGCCATTTCTTGAAATTTTATCGGAGACTAATTTATTTTAAGTTATATGAAAAAAGTCAAATTGGCTGAATGTGCCCCATGCCGGTGTAGCTGCGGCAATTACCGGGGCACCTTCGTCGTCCATGTGTAAAAAGTCGTTTTTTAATGGTATCAGGTTTTATTTCATATTAACCATTTTAAAATACCTAGATAAATATATAAACAAGAAAAAAGTTTACTTAAGACTATGCGGGGTACATTAGGCGATCCTGTATTTCTGTCCGGGGCACATTCGGCATGAATATATGTTCGCCGAACGTGCCCCACAAAAATTGCTGATTCTTCCCCGAACCATAACTTTTCACTTTTCCCTATTTTTTATCAACGGTTGTCTTTTTTCATCCCTAAATAACAATTTTTCTTAAAACTAACATTCTTACCATTCCGTTTTATTGAATTTTGTGAAAAAAAACACAACAAAAACCTCTACACTTTTTCATTTACCAAACGAAAACACCATCAACACTCCCGAAAACACAAAAACACGTGTAACTTTGTAGAATGCTAAGAGGGAGATGTGAGACATCAAATCGATAATTCTTAATAGTGGTGGGTATGTTTTCGCCACCTAATGATCATGTCAGATAATTCTTTCAGACGGAGGTACCCCAGTCTCCCCCACCTACCTGCAAAAACACCCTACACTAAAGTTTACTCAGACCAGCCATTTTCGAGCCATAAGCATAGATATCTTTTTGCTCAAACCCTATGAGATAGGGCTTTAAAATATGTCTAAGGTTAGTATGATTGTCGTAAGAAGCGACTCAAATCCGCAATAGGTAATGACGTTCAACTAAAAAGGTGGTCTACGGATAAGATAGCTCCCACCTCTCGTTATCAAACTTCTTCTTCCTTGCAGAAAAAGGGTGTAAGGACCTTGTAGGGTTCACTGATCATACCAAAGCGCTCCTGCGACAGTCGGGCAAGTACTTACTGCAAGGCGACAGTACCGGAGCGTCCCGAGTTCATAAGCGAAAAATAAATGTCAATATCGACGCCAAGCCCCAAAACCTACTGGCGCGTTTTGTCTCTGCAAAAACAACAAAAAAAAACCCTGTACATGAACTTAAAGTCTAATTGGCGATTTGAAATAACAAAATTCCAACAGAGTCAAATTTTTGTAGAGTTTACCCTCAGAAAGAAAACTGCAAAAATTTCGGGTAAAAGGTCGGAAAAAATAAAAGATATATTCAAATCTGAATCCACACCATGCCAATTCCTCATTTCGGATCAAGTTTCTATGTGGCCTATAAATAGCCCACACCGTCTAAAGAAAGAAAGAAAAGATACCCGCGCCGGCGTGCGCCGTCCTTTAAGACATTCGATGGCGGCGACGAAAAGTGACTATAGTCGGCGGTGGCGTATACCTCTACTGGGAAGACACTTGAAGTCTTGGGAACAAGGAATGCGGAATCGTTCACAACCTAGTAGAACTTGAGGCGAGATTTTACCCAGCTATGATTTCATATTTTATTTGTTTTTATTAAGACCTCCTAAGTATTATTCATAAAGCTAAGTACTAACATCAAATCCGTGGAATTTCGCCAGAAACATGCAGTTGGCTTGTCGTGAAATGTTGCTAGCAATTTTCATATATTTATTATTCATTTGTTTTTTGTTTATTTATCTCCCTTCTCTTATTGTTCCAATTTCAAGGGTCAATTTCAACAAATGTCACTTTTCGCACTGTTTTAAATTACGTGGTTGTGTAATATTTTCAGGTCGTGAACTTAATACTACTTTGCCGTGATGTACAAGCGAAATTACGAGGTTGGTATTTGCACTTCGAAAAACCTCTAGATACCTCGAAACAGTAAATATCTTTCGAAACTGTGTGGATACTTTATTCTACATTTTCTTCTTGCAACATAAATTTGTTGCACCGTGACGCTGATAATCCCTATTCAATTGCGTTGAAGCATATCTCGTTCAACCGACAGGCGTCTGTAATGAGTCTTGCCATTCGTCTGTGTGAATCAAATTCAAATTACATATGTAAATTGTACCTACCAAAGAAAAAAAAAAGTACGATATGCTTTTGCTATTGAAGACGCAGCAGCAAACGAGGTAAAAATACTAGCACGTCACCGCGTAATGACCCTGCAGTCAAATTCCGAACTACTCAGCAAACATACTAGTTCATTGACTAACCATTTTGTGGCATATGGCTACCAGTTCGTTGTTGATTAGTTTTAAAAGCAGTCAATGCCAAACTACTCAGCGAAAATTCTAGTTCATTGACTATACATTTTGTGGCGTATGCATACTAGTTCATTGCTGATTAGCGTTAAACCAGTCAATGTCGAACTACTCAGCAAACAATATAGTTCAATGACGATACATTTTGTGGTGTATTCATACTAGTTCATTTCTGATCACCTTTAAGCCAGTCAATGTCCAACTACTCAGCAAAGAAATAGTTCATTGACTATACATTTTGTGGTGTATTTATACTAGTTCATTGCTGATTAGCTTCAAACCAGTCAAGGCCAAACTACTCAGCAAGCAATATAGTTCATTGACTATACATTTTGTTGTGTATTCATACTAGTTCATTTCTGATCACCTTTAAACCAGTCAATGTCGAACTACTCAGCAAACAATATAGTTCATTGACTATACATTTTGTGGTGTATTCATACTAGTTCATTTCTGATCACCTTTAAACCAGTCAATGTCGAACTACTCAGCAAACAATATAATTCATTGTCTATACATTTTGTAGTGTATTCATACTAGTTCATTGCTGATCACCTTTAAACCAGTGAATGTCCAACTACTCAGCTAACAATATAGTTCATTGACTATATATTTTGTGGTGTATTTATACTAGTTCATTGCTGATTAGCTTCAAACCAGTCAAGGCCAAACTACTCAGCAAACAATATAGTTCATTGACTATACATTTTGTGGTGTATTCATACTAGTTAATTTCTGATCACCTTTAAACCAGTCAATGTCGAACTACTCAGCAAACAATATAGTTCATTGACTATGCATTTTGTGGCATATGGATACCAGTTCATTGTTGATTAGCTTTAAACCATTCAATGCCAAACTACTTAGCGAAAATTCTAGTTCATTGACTATGCATTTTGTGGTGTATTCATACTAGTTCATTTCTGATTTCCTTTAAGCCAGACATTGCCAAACTACTCGGCAAACAATGTAGTTCATTGACTGTACATTTTGTGGTGTATTCATACTAGTTCATTTCTGATTAGCTTTAAACCAGTCAATGCCAAACTACTCAGCAACATTATAGTTCTACGCCTAAAAATTTTGTGGTGTATTCATACTAGTTAATTTCTGACTACCTTCAAACTAATCAATTCCAAACTACTCAGCAGACACCTAGCTCGTTTACTATACATTTTATGGATGTTTTTATACTAGTTCTTTGCTGATTACCCTTAAACCAATAAATGCCAATCTAATCAGAAAACATACCAGTATACAACTATAATTTGCTGGGCGAAATAATCTAGTCAGAAAAATCCTGGTTCGTACTAGTATGCAAGTATGTATGAAACTCGGGTTGAAATCATACTACACCTTTTTCAGTTTATACTTATTCAGAAAGTTTTCTGAATATCAATTGTAATTTTCTGAATGTCAATTGTATTTTTCTGAAAATCAAATGGAAATTCTGTAACTGCATTCAGATCTTTTATGATCCCCCTAGATATTTTATGATCCCATTTTGGCCAGGTTTGATTGGATGTCCGGCACCCTGGGGATTGTTGCTACTTTTCGTTGGCTTGACGGAGTGTGTACTCCAAGCCAACGAAAGGTGGCAACAATCCCCAAGTTGCCGGACATCCAAACAAACCTGACCGAAATGGGATCATAAAAGATCTAGAGGCATTCACGCCCTAAGAAGGAGAGAAATCTTAATATTAATAGGTGTTCTAACTGGGCACTGCCTTATTGGTAGGCACGCAGAAGGGGTGCCCTATCGACGATGCTGTAGGAGCTGCAGAGATGATGAGGAAGAGGAAACGGTGAAGCACCTCATCTGCAACTGCCCGGCCTTAAGCGGCGCGGGAACGCGCTTTTTGGGAGTTCCCTTCCTGGATAGTCTAAACCAGACCGCTGGGATTTTCCAAATGGCCGGATTCCGGGACTGACTTTCCTAGTGCTGGTGGTATCACAACGGGCTTTTCAAAACTGGCCTAAGTGCGCCTCTGCGGCAGCCACTAACCTAACCTAACCTAACTGCATTCAACTGTTTGAACAGTCACAGATTTTTTAATTAAAAAAAAAAACTAGGTCCCGCCAACTCATAGGGAAAAAATCAAAGCAGCACACTATAAGTTGGAAGAGAAGTTCGGCAAAAGTCTCGTTAGAGGTTATGACAACCTGTTGGTATATAACCGCCTTTTTTTTTACATTGCGGCATAAACTTGAGTATATTGACAACAACAAAATAAATTAACTCTACCAATGCTCCTTTAACTCGAGTGTATGGCCCAGCATGAAAGCAGTCTTACTTTGACTCTTTTTGATGTAAAAATAAGACTTAATTTTATCTATATACCATATGTGGGTCCGGAACTCCGCAGTGGACGACTAACTTAACCTTAATTTACCTTACCTAAAAATACAACCCCAAAGCCCCAATTACATAAAACTTTGACAAATGCGCGCCTCGTTTTTGAGCATTTGCAAAAATTTCGCTTCGCTTTACGTTTAAAAAACTTTGTATGAAAGTGGATCCTACAAAGTTGAATGCAATTGGGCCTTCACCTATATAATCAAACTTGACGAACGCGGAATTTGAAAGGAGCCATTGCAAGTAGAGTTCAATAATTAAATTAAAAATACAATAAACAACATAATTTAAAAAATACTTGTGTTAACTTTACCGAGAATCGAACTCAGAGCCTTTAGCTCATTTTTGGCTGTGTATGAACTAGTATATCAACTGGTATAATGCTGATGCAGAGGCTGACTAGTATACCAATTGGTATGGTGCTGATGCAGAAGAGGACAATTGCTTTTCTTTTTCTCTTGTAACTGCTTCTTTTTTACCTTGTAATTCACAGATGCTTTTTCGTGTTTGGGTAAATACAAATAGTCGCTGCTTTCTAAAGAATAAACTGGTATATTGCTGATGTAGAGGCTGACTATGATACTGGTGCATAGGCCGACTAGTATACCAACTGGAATGAATGTCAAATTCGTGGACTAGTATGACAAGTGGTACTATCTGAATGGGCATAATGATTAGTATGTCCTGCCGCATAGACTGAGCAGTATGTCAACCGGTATGATTCTGATGTATATATGAACTAGTATGTCAACTGGTAAGATTCTGATGCATATATGAACTAGTATGTCAAATGGTATATTTCTGATGCAAATTTGAACTAGTATGTCAACTGATATGATTATGATGCATAAATGAACTGATATGTCAACTGGTATGATTCTGATGTATAAATGAACTATTCTTTCAACTGGTACGATCCTGACGTATATACGAACTAGTATCTTAAATGGTATGATACTGATGTGTATAATAACAAGTATATCAACTGGTATATTCCTGATGCAGAGGCTGACTACCAACTGGAATGAATGTCAAATTCGTGGACTAGTATGACAAGTGGTACGATCTGAATGGGCATAATGATTAGTATGTCCTGCCGCATAGACTGAGCAGTATGTCAACTGGTATGATTCTGATGCATATATGATCTAGTCTGTCAACTGGTATGATTCTGATGCATATATGAACTAGTCTTTCAACTGGTATGATTCTGATGTATATATGAACTAGTCTGCCAACTGGTATGATTCTGATGTATAAATGAACTATTCTTTCAACTGGTACGATCCTGACGTATATACGAACTAGTATCTTAAATTGTATGATACTGATGTGTATAATAACAAGTATATCAACTGGTATACTCCTGATGCAGAGGCTGACTAGTCAGCCAATTGGTATGGTGCTGATGCAGAGAAGGACAATTGCCATCTCGTAGGACATCGCCGTGTTAAAAATACCAGTTGCTAATATGGAAAAATTACAGAACTCGCACTAGTTGAAGCCGCCTAGCTGACTGGTATTTGATTAGTATAAAACTAGTTAAGTTGACTGCAGGGGAGATGTTTCGCGTATTGTACTATTTATTATATGTATGTATATGATCTTCGGTTCTTATTTTTCCCATAGATTTTGATGTCATTTCATTTTTCCCCAATTAGGAGTTCAAGTGTGCTTGGCGGTAAATGATGTGCAGTCGAGTGACAAACGAAAATGGAGCAAGGTTACAAAGCAAGGAAGGAAGGAAGGAGCTGAATTGCGTTCACCACACATATACACATGAATGTGCATAAGTCATTGTGGGTGAAAGAGGAGAAAATATAAATACCCAATAAGCCTTAAAAGGAAAGCGAATTAAAGACCAAAGTCTCCGCTGGCTGGGTCACATTATGAGAATGAACAAAGAAGCTCCAGATCAGTGGCAGGAGGAGGCCTCGACTTAATTGAGTCAGTAATCGCTAGAAAGAAATGACTGCTTATTTGTTATTCAGAAGATTTTTGGGGTTATTTAGGCGAGAACCATTTTAAAGTAGGGGTTAAGAATTACAGAACTACCTTATGTAAGTCACCCATTAAAAATGTGATGTTAAGTGTCTTTCAAATTGAAATTGAACAAAAATATTAATTGGGTATACCTACTATGCGTACTCAAGTGATGTTTATCCCGGAGTTGCGAAATCCTGCACCCTGATCTCGTTTATGTCCCGAATACAACTCGAAACAGGAAAATTCATTAAGAATTTGCAAAAGCAATAAAAGCTTACATGTATTTCTCGAAATAAAGTAGGAGTGGTACGAGGTCATTGAAATTGTCAAACATTATTGAAAATGAATTATTGAATTCGGTGACCCCTTCCATGAACCTATAAAAAATATTGAAATACTAAAAACTAACAAAAAAATGTTATGCATACGTCATGTCACTTTTATGAAAATTTAAAGTGACGATAGAAAATATTCCAAACTTTTTTTTATTACAGTCAAAGGTGTAGCATGCTGTAGCATGTCTATTCACAGTAGCATAATTTTTGGTGGATTATATTTGTTTTAATAATTGTTAGATTTCTTTATTTAGCAAAAGCAAGGCCACCCATTTAAAAGAATATGCAAAATCTATAGCTTCAGTAAGCAAAAATAAAAAAAATCAATTTCAATGGTTCATATTTGAACATTTCTTTACGAGGCCGAAGATACATAACACTTTGCAGGATACTTCGACTTTGATTAAGAACAGCGTTAAAGCAACGCACCCAATAGAATGGTCACAATCATTGAATTTTTCCCCCAACATTTATGTATGCGATATAGCCCAGTAGTAGAGCAGACGGGCATAATGCAGGTAGTCTTGGTTCGAATCCCAGCCAACCGACAAAAAAATTATTTTTTCTTTAAAAAATTGTTAAAACATTTATGGTTTAAAATTGAAACCCCATTCATTTAGCCAATTTTCTTGAAAACAGGTTTAGATTTAATTTGAAACCAAATTTTGGTGATATATGTAGTCCGAAAAAGTTTAAAATTTAGGCTCAAATTTTTAACAGTGTGTTCAGTAACACTCGCCAATTGTGTTGCTGTTAACCCAACATAACAATATCGGGATTGAATGCTCAGATACTGAAACTCTTCAAACCATAGAGCCTTGAAAAAGCAATCCCTCGTCCTCTCCCAACGTAACAATCGGAGCATATAAAATAGCAACTGCATATAAATTAAAAGCGCTCAAGCTTTGTAAGTGAGGGGGAGTATGAATGGTGTTGCAGCCAAATACAAAAAATTAGAGAGTGGTATAAAAAAATGTATAAATAAATAAGATATCTAAATGAGAATATCAAGATAAAGCAGCGTAGAAAAACATGAAGCAGAAGTGGCGCGTAGAAAACATCAACACTTTGGAGCAATTGCTTAGACAGACTGAGTGGGGAGTATCGCGTATTTAGTCAGTCCGTACGTTCATTGAATGCGTCTATTTTTGACGCAATTGTCTACAGCAGCAATATGTCTGAAAAGAAACAGCAAAACATATTTGCTTGGTACAGCAACACCCTGAAAGCCCAACACTAATTTTATGCTTGACAAATTCGACAAGAAATCCTTTGAATTTACCACAGCTGCAAAACAGTGCAGTTGTCTGCTAAGCCAATTTTGTTCAGAGTATGGAAAGGAATCTTATTTGTTAATTTTACTTACCAACAATAAATCTAAGCTTTCCAAAACATATAGACCAACAGGTCAATACCCTGCAGCGAAAGCAACTAGTTGAAAACTACTTTACAACTAGTTGGTGCACCGGGCCCAACTAGTCAGTGTTCCGTCTTTTTTCCATATAAGCAACTGGTATTTTTTACGGTTTGATGTCCTACGAGATGTCAATTGTCATATTTCGACCAGAATATACCAGTTATCTACTAGTCAGGAAATACCAGTTTCATACTAGTTGTAAAATACTAGTTCCATACTAGTTCAACCTGGACTAGTATATTTTCCATAAAATGAACTAGTCCACATACTAGTCCAAAATGACTAGTATAAAATATACTAGTCTCATACTAGTCCAAAAAGCATTAAACCTGGACTAGTGTGATTTCAACCAGAATTTTCCTGGCTTACCCTTTATTTTATCCCTCCACTTTATTTTCATGTTTATTCTTAAGAAAGCAGCGGCTATTTGTATTTACCCTAGCACGAAAAAGCATCTATGAATTATAAAAGAAAACGAAAGGAATGAATTTTGTATTTTTCAACTGGTATAATTTCATCCAGAAAAATCTAGTTATATACTAGTATGGAATGTATATTTCCTGACTAGTATGGGTTCAGCCAGAAAATTCTAGTTTTATACTGGTATGAAATGGATATTTCCTGACTAGTATGAGTTGTACCAGAAAATTCTAGTGGTATACTAGTATGAAGTGGATATTTCCTGACTAGTATGAGTTCTACCAGAAAATTCTAGTTGTATACTAGAATTTTTCTGACTAGTTTCAGGTTTCGCTGCAGGGTAGGTTCTCGTGATAACGGTCGCTATACGAAGGAATAAATAAAACAGGATGCAACCTTGCCTGAAATTATCTTCGTTGGTATACGGCCAAAAATATCCTTACATTTGAGACATTTGCATGTCTTGATCAATATAAAAAAAAGTTAGGTGGCAATCTAGTAAGTCAGCCGAACTGGCAACACCCAAATAGAAAGTCTTTACTGAAGCACACTATCTACATATACATAGGTATGCCAAATCTGATTCAAATCGTTTCAGCCGTTTCCGAAATAGTGGTCGATATAAAAAGAAATACAAAAAATTGGATTAGGTGGAAGCCCTGCCTGAAAATGTCTTCATGACATACACGGAATGTCATCAACCCGCTTCAGCCGTTATCGAGATATATGTCCTAAAAGTTTTCATTTCCGTTGCGTATTTCCATACCCATTTTCTAATTCCTATTCAAATTTCACTCTCCATAAAAACATTGCAGCGCCGCGTAAGAAGTTAACTTCAAAATCGGCTGGGTTTGATTCCATGAGTACAAACATGAACATAGGCCTCACTATACATTTTCTGAAGACGAGTGTCAAACTCACTAATTTAAGAACGAGTTTCAAGTTGACCCCAGTTGGCAAAATAAATTAAACGGTTGAGCACAAATTAAAAAGAAGTATTGGTGAGGCGGGCAAATAAAAAAGGTTGGTTATTTTACCCTTCAGACATTCTATGTACCGTAGGCTGCAAACGGTTGTGTATTGCTCGAAACGCTGGAGGTATTTTCGTTTGCTGCGTACTCTGACTTTGGTTGGGGGTACAAGACAACAGTGCGCGCCACTGACATATCCCTTGTGGCTTTGTTTTTTAGCATCCAGCCAGCCAACGAACCATTAAGTTAGACAATCAGCCTTTCAACTGTTTTCCAAATCTGTCAGTTGCGCATATGGTAATCATTTGAAGTTCACAAAAGAGCCACCGAAGCAGCACATAGCGCTGACAGATCCAACAAAACATTGCTGATGGTGGTAATGGAATCGGAAGATGACAGACGACATACCATGGTATATAAAGGCAGCCGCACATACAGTTCGTGGATCATAGAAATTCCAATGGTATATCCAGTAAATGTGGAAGGAGTATCTACCCAGTTCGCTTGATGGCAACTTTTTTTTCTCCAAGGTTGGATTCGGACTCGTATTCTCGCTCATACTTATCTGAGATCAAAAATTAATCAAAGCACGTGCGCTCACGAAAAGTCCCAGACATTTTCTATCAAAACATTAAAACGTGGTAAATAAATAAGGAGATATTAATATTTGTGTTACAAAAGGTATTAATAATATTATATTATATAATTCATATCAAAATAAATACGCCATTTATTCCTAATCATATTTGTTTCCTCATATCACGTTTGATTCCATTTGTAAAATATGGATAGAATTCAAGTCAAAACCCATAATTTTTCAATTAGAGAAATAAGAATATTTTCATACAAAGTTGGGTTTTGCTGGAGAATGGACTGTTACAGAAATGTTTCTCGAATGAAAAAACAACGTTGGAAATTGGAAAACGGATTTCATCTCGAATGAGGTTCAAATGTACATATTTCCAACATAAATGTTTATTGGGTACATACATTGTAAACCGAAGCCGAATACAAAAAAAAATATATATACATATGTACATTAGGGTTAGGTTAGGTTCAAGTGGCTGCAGCAGAGGCACACTTAGACCAGTTTTGAAAGGCCCGTTGTGATACCACCAATGCTAGGAGCGTCAGTAACGGGACCCGGCCATATGGAAAATCCCTGAGTTGTTCGGATTCTCCACATAGCAGAATACCGGGACTGACACTCCTAAACCGACACCGTTAATCCTCCTCGTACCATTTAGATGACTTTATAAAGGCCATCAAGTCCTTTATTTCCAGCTCCGCGATCTGGCGTAGGCTGTCCAGGAAGGGAACTCCAAAAAAGCGCGTATTAGTAAGATAATTTCAAGCAGGGTTGCCACTTAGGGTTGCCACCTAAGCGCAATTTATTTATTTTTTCGTATATCTCGTTAACTGCTTGATCGCTTTGGATAAAATTTGGCATATAGACAATTTGATTTATTCTAAGATTATAAAAAAAAAAAAAAAAACTAATGGCGGCGATATACCAACAGGTCATCATAACCTCTAACGAAATTTTTAGCCGAGCTTCTCTTTCCAACTTGTGGTGTGTTGCTTTTTGAGTTTTTCCTACAAGTTGGCGGGACCTACAGTTTTTTGCCGACTCCGAACGGTACTTGCAAAGCAAATGAATTTTTTGCTGAGAAGCTTCTCATGGCAGAAATACACCCGGAGAGTTTGCCAAACTACTCCCGAGGGGCGACCCCGTTTAGAACAATTCTTTTTCTAAATAATTTTGGATGTTACTTTTGCCGGGCATCGAACCGACACGACTTGGTGTAGAAGGCCGAACACTTAACCGCTACACCACGGCGGCCGCCATTCTAAGATTATATACATGGGATCAAATGGAAGGTATTTTCGACCGTATTCCAAATATGATAACTTGAAGCTGGGTTGCAACTTATGGTTGCCACCTAACCGCAATTTATTTATTTGTTCGTATATCTCGGGAACTGCTTGGCAGATTTGGATAAAATTTGGCACATAGGTAATTTGATTCATATATGGGCGCTGCCTATTAGGGCGGTTTACAGGGTTGTCACCTAAACGCAATTTACAACCCCTTTTACAACTATCCTTCCTTTCTTCGCCTTCACACTATCTCCCTCCCTTTTTCTCTTCATTCCCCTCCTTCCTACTACCACGCCGCTCTTCTTCTATATCCCATTCGTATTGGCCCCTGTTAATTTAGGCATAATTCTACCCACGCACAGCGTTTCGATTAGAACAAGCTAGCGGGACAAAATTATTTTTTAACATTTTCTGTTTCATATGTAGTCACTTATTACAATTATGTAACTTGTGGAGACCTGGCAGCCCAGATTAAAGTGAATACAATGGCAACTCTATAAACTACGGACAGTTATGATTTTTAGATATACTGATTTTTATACTTTCCCTGCAGTCAAATTCCGAACTACTCAGCAAACATACTAGTTCATTGACTAACCATTTTGTGGCATATGCCTACCAGTTCGTTGTTGATTAGTTTTAAAAGCAGTCAATGCCAAACTACTCAGCGAAAATTCTAGTTCATTGACTATACATTTTGTGGCGTATGCATACTAGTTCATTGCTGATTAGCGTTAAACCAGTCAATGCCAAACTACTCAGCAAACAATATAGTTCATTGACTATACATTTTGTGGTGTATTCACACTAGTTCACTTCTGATCACCTTTAAACCAGTCAATGTCGAACTACTCAGCAAACAATATAGTTCAATGACTATACATTTTGTGGTGTATTCATACTAGTTCATTACTGATCACCTTTAAACCAGTCAATGTCCAACTACTCAGCAAAGAATATAGTTCATTGACTATACATTTTGTGGTGTATTTATACTAGTTCATTGCTGATTAGCTTCAAACCAGTCAAGGCCAAACTACTCAGCAAGCAATATAGTTCATTGACTACACATTTTGTGGTGTATTAATGCTAGCTCATATCTGATCACCTTTAAACCAGTCAATGTCGAACTACTCAGCAAACAATATAGTTCATTGACTATACATTTTGTGGTGTATTCATACTAGTTCATTTCTGATCACCTTTAAACCAGTCAATGTCGAACTACTCAGCAAACAATATAATTCATTGTCTATACATTTTGTAGTGTATTCATACTAGTTCATTGCTGATCACCTTTAAACCAGTCAATGTCCAACTACTCAGCTAACAATATAGTTCATTGACTATACATTTTGTGGTGTATTTATACTAGTTCATTGCTGATTAGCTTTAAACCAGTCAATGCCAAACTACTCAGCAACATTATAGTTCTACGCCTAAAAATTTTGTGGTGTATTCATACTAGTTAATTTCTGACTACCTTCAAACTAATCAATTCCAAACTGCTCAGCAGACACCTAGCTCGTTTACTATACATTTTATGGATGTTTTTATACTAGTTCTTTGCTGATTACCCTCACAGAGCCAACAATGCCTAATAAAATAGAACAAAAGTCATAAGATATCTCTATAGATTTTCTTCAAGAAGATTTGCTTCTTATTATTGTAGAGACCGTCTTTTTAATTTTATTAAGAAGATTTTCTTTTTAATATTTTAAATGAAAAATAAAATGATATCGCCCTCACCGAGAATCGAACTTACAATTTTCGGAATGATAAACCCAGCTGTTAACCATCAGGCCATCGTTCACTTTTGATTGCCAGCTTCTAATTACCGATATGTGTAGAGCTGTTAATGTTTCAAAGGAAAATCTTATAAATATATTTAAGAAGATTTCTTTTTAACATTTCTAATTAGGAAAAAAAGAGAGAGAGAATCGAACTTACAATTTTTCGATTGCTAAACCCAGCTGCTAACCATCCGGCCATAGTATACTAATAATTGCCAGCGTCTAACTACACCTTTGTAGTAAATGTATAGTTTTTTAATAAGAATTTCTTCTTAAAACCAAAAAGATTTCCTTATCGTTTTTTCTTCGTTTGCACCGTTGCGACTACCCCTTTGCCCAAAAGCTGATCATGAAGACAATCTTATTAATTTTATTAGGCATTTTTGGCTCTGTGCTTAAACCAATCAATGCCAATCTAATCAGAAAACATACTAGTATACAACTATAATTTGCTGGGCGAAATAATACTAGTCAGAAAAATCCTGGTTCGTACTAGTATGCAAGTATGTATGAAACTCGGGTTGAAATCATACTACACCTTTTTCAGTTTATATTCAGAAAGTTTTCTGAATATCAATTGTAATTTTCTGAATGTCAATTGTATTTTTCTGAAAATCAAATGGAAATTCTGTAACTGGAGTGTGTACTCCAAGCCAACGAAAGGTGGCGACAATCCCCAAGTTGCCGGACATCCAAACACACCTGGCCGAAATGGGATCATAAAAGATCTAGAGGCATTCACGCCCTAAGAAGGAGAGAAATCTTAATATTAATAGGTGTTCTAACTGGGCACTGCCTTATTGGTAGGCACGCAGAAGGGGTGCCCTATCGACGATGCTGTAGGAGCTGCAAAGATGATGAGGAAGAGGAAACGGTGAAGCACCTCATCTGCCACTGCCCGGCCTTAAGCGGCGCGGGAACGCGCTTTTTGGGAGTTCCCTTCCTGGATAGTCTAAACCAGACCGCTGGGATTTTCCAAATGGCCGGGTCCCGGGACTGACTTTCCTAGTGCTGGTGGTATCATAACGGGCTTTCCAAAACTGGCCTAAGTGTGCCTCTGCGGCAGCCACTAACCTAACCTAACCTAACTGCATTCAACTGTTTGAACAGTCACAGATTTTTAAATTTAAAAAAAAAAACTAGGTCCCGCCAACTCATAGGGAAAAAATCAAAGCAGCACACTATAAGTTGGAAGAGAAGTTCGGCAAAAGTCTCGTTAGAGGTTATGACAACCTGTTGGTATATAACCGCCAATTTTTTTACGTTGCGGCATAAACTTGAGTATATTGACAACAACAATATAAATTAACTCTACCAATGCTCCTTTAACTCGAGTGTATGGCCCAGCATGAAAGCAGTCTTACTTTGACTCTTTTTGATGTATAAATAAGACTTAATTTTATCTATATATCATATTTGGGTCCGGAACTCCGCAGTGGACGACTAACTTAACCTTAATTTACCTTACCTAAAAATACAACCCCAAAGCCCCAATTACATAAAACTTTGACAAATGCGCGCCTCGTTTTTGAGCATTTGCAAAAATTTCGCTTCGTTTTACGTTTAAAAAACTTTGTATGAAAGTGGATCCTACAAAGTTGAATGCCATTGGGCCTTCACCTATATAATCAAACTTGACGAACGCGGAATTTGAAAGGAGCCATTGCAAGTAGAATTCAATAATTAAATTAAAAATACAATAAACAACATAATTTAAAAAATATAGAAAAAAAAACTTGTGTTAACTTTACCGAGAATCGAACTCAGAGCCTTTAGCTCATTTTTGGCTGTGTATGAACTAGTATATCAACTGGTATAATGCTGATGCAGAGGCTGACTAGTATGCCAATTGGTATGGTGCTGATGCAGAAGAGGACAATTGCTTTTCTTTTCCTCTTGTAACTGCTTCTTTTTTACCTTGTAATTCACAGATGCTTTTTCGTGTTTGGGTAAATACAAATAGTCGCTGCTTTCTAAAGAATAAACTGGTATATTGCTGATGTAGAGGCTGACTATGATACTGGTGCATAGACCGACTAGTATACCAACTGGAATGAATCCAAATTCGTGGACTAGTATGACAAGTGGTACGATCTGAATGGGCATAATGATTAGTATGTCCTGCCGCATAGACTGAGCAGTATGTCAACCGGTATGATTCTGATGTATATATGAACTAGTATGTCAACTGGTAAGATTCTGATGCATATATGAACTAGTATGTCAAATGGTATATTTCTGATGCAAATTTGAACTAGTATGTCAACTGATATGATTATGATGCATAAATGAACTGATATGTCAACTGGTATGATTCTGATGCATAAATGAACTACTATATCAACTGGTATGATTCTGACGCATACATATATGAACTAGTATGACAACTGGTATGATTCCGATGATTTTTTTAACTAGTCTGTTAATTGGTATGATTCTGATGCATATAAGAAGTAGTCTGTCAACAGGTATGATTCTGATGCATATATGAACTAGTCTGCCAACTGGTATGATTCTGATGCATATATGATCTAGTCTGTCAACTGGTATGATTCTGATGCATATATGAACTAGTCTTTCAACTGGTATGATTCTGATGTATATATGAACTAGGCTGCCAACTGGTATGATTCTGATGTATATATGAACTATCTTTCAACTGGTATGATTCTGATGTATGTATGAACTAGTCT